>SOZI01000208.1:0-27066 GCA_006352295.1 Rhodotorula diobovata | reverse complement strand
TCCGAGGGCCACTGACGGTGCTTGTGAGGCGGCGAGAGAGTGGCGTGACGAGACGGTCATCGAGGAGGGGCAGGTCGACGAGCGTGAGTGCGAGGGGCCCGGTGCGGGCGAGGAGGTCGGTCCTTCGGCGGAGGTACGATTCGCCTTCCCTCGTCCGTCTGACGCTCACTGAGTTTACCGATCTCGCCAGACCGACGAGCAGATGGCGGTCCCAGTCGGGACGCTTCGCAGCGCGTCCGTGAGTGTGCCTGCCGCCTCGGGTCCGTCGTCTCACACCGCTGACGCGCTCTGCACCCGCTCGCAGCAAGTTCTGCCGGTCCTCGGAGCTTCGAACAAATCCGAGCACCGCGACGAAGAGTCGCCAAGAAGCCGGGACGAGGCGCTCGGACGGCTGGACACGGCGCAGTGGCAGTCGTCCGGCAGATTCGAGTCGGTGCGCCGGATCCCCTCTCTCTTCTCCTGAGCCTTGAGTGCTAGCTGAGACCGAGAGCGCACTTCAGAGACCGCCATCGCCGGTCGTCGCCGAGGAGACCCCTCGGGTCCCGCCTCTCACCCCTCGCTCTCAGCGCACGCTCGCCAAGTTCGACCTGGCTGCCTTTGCGTACCGTCACCCGTCAGAGCCCCCACCTAGGCGCACCGTCTACCAGTACTTTGTCGCACTCCCTTGCTCGAGCATGGGCGGCTACCTCATCGGGCTCGGTGGCCGCACCGCCATCGACATCCGCACCCGCAGCGGCGCGGGCGATTTCCAGGTCCTGTTCCGCCAAGACGGCCTGACGTACTTCATTGTGACGGGCTGCAAAAGCGCCATCAGGCACGCGCTCGACCTCGTCAAGGAGCTCATGTACACGCGTATCGACCTGACGCGCTGGGAGCGACAGGCCCTGACGGCGGCGGGCACGACGTGGTGCGACTACCAGGAGCTCGCCCTCGAGACGTACGAGGGCTACTGGCTCCTCGAGGCGTTTGCCGAGCCCGAGGCGCACGATGACGAGCGCGGTTGCCGGCGGCGGCAAAGCGTCGCGACGACCGCCGAGACGCACAAGCCCCGTCTTGAGGGCGCTCCCCTCTGGCCCGCCGAGCGCGTCCCACCAGCGCGCCCCCACCCTGTGCCTGACCAGTGCCCTGACACGAGTCACGGCAGGTCGCGCGTGGACGCCTCGCGGGCCGAAGCCTCCCCGTACAAACTCCCTCACCGCCGCCGCACGTCGCGCTCGCCGTCGCGCTCGCGCTCGCCGGTCCCGACGCGCGCCTCGCGCCGCCCATCAGCGCCCGACCTGGTCCGTCCCCACTCGAGTCGGACTCGTACGCCGCCGTACAGCTCGCGTCGCGTCGAAAAGGCCCCGAGGGAGCTCGGTGAGGCGGACCAGCCGACGCCGCGCAAAGTCGACAGCGAGCGCGACACGCATCGCAAGGGGTCGCTCTCGTCGCTCGACACCCGGACCGTCGACCGCGTCGAGGAGAAGCTGACGTCGCTCAGCATGCCGTGCGTCCCTGCTCTCTGATCCCTCCCGCGAGCGACGGCACGCCGCTGACCCCGCGCACTCTCCCACGTCGGCGCAGCATCCCCGTCACGACCATTCCGCTCTTCCTGGGCCCTAACGCGTCAGGCCACTTCATCGCGCAGACGACGGGCGTGCGCCTCGTTGTCGACGCGTCGCTCGACGGCGCGACGCTCCGTCTCGAGCCCGGCCCGGACGCGACGCACGGCAGCCTCCTCGAGGCAAGGCAGCTTGCCGAGAAAGTGCTCGAGAAGGCAGAGGGCGTTCGCTCGTCGTCGTCGCCGCAGACGGTGAGGGGCAAGGCGCCGGAGGCCGAACGTGCGCACGGACGCGACGAGGACGAGCGCGCTCGCCCGCGCAAGCGTATTCGCGACGAGCGCTCGCCGGCTCACNCGATGGGGCGCGACGAGCACTGCTGGCAAGAACGCATGCGCGAGCACGTGCGCGGAGGTGAAACGGAGCAGTGGCGCAGCAGGTCGCGCAGTAGGGACGCGAGGGACCAACGTAAGGAGGTCCAGCTCGGCAGCGGGAGGGGCAGGACGGACAGCGGCTGGGCGGAATCGGGGCACGCGATGAGGAGTCACAGCGGCGGGAGGGACGAGAATGCGAGGGTGCGTTCACGCCCCTCTTCGCGATACCTTGCGCGCCTGGCTGATGTCCCCTCCCGGATCCTTGTTTGCAGCCTGCGTCACCAGGGCCTCGCAGCAGGTATCGCTCGCGCTCGCCGACGCCGCGCCTCTTCGACAACGGCGTCCACCGCTCGACCCGCGGGCGGTCGCCGCGCTACGTCTCGCAGGGCTACCCCGCACCGCGTCAGGGCGCGTCGCTCGTAGATCGCGCGCCTCGCGCGCGCGACGAGCAGCTCGACAGGCGTGAGTGGGCGGCGCCTGTGCCCAAGCAGCAGAGCTCCCGGGAGTGGGACCAGCGCGTGGCGGAGGAGCGCGCCTCGGGCACGAGGGCGCCGCCGAGCCCGACTTGGGAGCGTGGAAGGGGCTGGCACCAGGCTCGCAGTGCAAGGCGGAGGGCCGACGCGTGAGGAGGCGGGAGGAGGGTCGAGTCCGGCGAACGGCGGCGCTAACCCATAGGCGGCGAGTGCTGGAGCGAGAAATGGCATGAGGGGGAGCTCGCGAGGGACGAGACGTTGGAGTTGCTTGGAACGAGTCGCACGCTTGATACCCTACCCATGGCCGGAGCTGCAGCTGACCCAGAAGAGCAGAAGCTCGGGAAGGACGAGACTCCGAGGGCGGCGCCCCACGTCCACGCTTCCCCAGACGGGATCCAACCTTCGATTGCGTCGCCTTAACCAGTTTCGAGCCTCGCCCAAGAGGGGGCGAAAGGTCGCGACTTCACGCGCTCCGCCTCCGGGGTTCCGAGCTACTGCAGTCTCTTCTCACACCTCTCAGCTTGCTCGTGCTCCCCTGCTTCGCCTGGCTTGCATCACCACTGCCTGCCCAATCACGCCCTTGTAGACCGTGCACAAGCGATGAAAGGGCGACACAGGTGCGGGTTGGTCCTCATCGCGCCTCTCGACCTTCTCACGGCTGATGCTCCCTCTCTTGCAGCGCGACGAGCGTGCCGTTGCGGCAGACGGCCTATCAGCCGCTTGCGCAGACCCCGACGTACTCGCCTGCGTCGCTGCTGCGCGCAGAGGACGAATTCAGCGACGAGCAAGTTCACGAGAAGCGACCGGTACATCGTCCGGCTGCCCGAGTCCTGGCGCGCGCCTTCATGCTGACGCGCCTACCCTGTGATACAGCGAGTCATTGGCGGAGCTTGGTCGCGCTCCCGACTACGAGCCGTCGCGCGGTTCTGGTTCTGGCTCGTCCTCCTCGCCGTCCTCTCCCTCTTTGCCCTGCATCGCGTGCGTCTTCTCGGTGCTGTTCCATCCAACTTAGCTGACCCTCACTCTGCGCACACACAGTCGCTGGGCAGCTCAGCACAGCGAGCGAGCCCGTCGCCTTCGTCCTCTCCCACCGAGCACGACGGATTCCTCAACCGCCTGGGTCTCGTCGATCCAGTGAGCACGTTCGCAGCCTAAGTACCTTCATTTGTGGAGCTGACACCCCGCCAAGCAGCCACAGCACGACGACCGCCTCACCTCCCTCGTCGAGTCGCGCCTGAACGCGACCGCCCCGCTCACGCCGTACCGCCTCCTCCTCGGCACCGTCCAGCGGTCTGAAGGCGCGGCCCTCGTCGAGTGGGTCCTGCATCACATCGCCCTCGGCGTCGACCACTTTGTCGTCTACGACGCGTCGGACCCGACCGATGCCGCCGCTGCCGAAACGCGCGACCGCGTCCTCCCACTCGTCGAACTCGGCTGGGTCACGCTCGTGCCCATCGGCGGGCGTCCCGACACGGTCTTTGAGGGGGCAACGCGGAGGTTCCGAAGCGAGTGGGCTGCGCCGAAGACGGGACCAATCCGCGCCCGCTGGTCCGCCTTCTTGGACGTCAACGAGGTCATCGTGCAGCTGGACGAGGCCAGGCCGCTCCCGGAGATGCTCGACGATGGCTTCAGCCTCGTTGAGGGCGTGGAGCTGCCGCGCGTCTGGGTCACGGGCTCTCCTGACACGCCGACGAGCTCGCGTGCAGGAGTAATCGAGACGCACACAGCACTCGTCTCTCTCGAGAACCAGGATTCCTTCCTGACACCTCGTATCATCAGCTATACCACCGATTCGTCGAACGAGCGGGAGCACATCGTCGTCGACTCAAGCGGGGACCAGAGCCGAACCCACCGGGCCGGCGCCGCGCCGCGCGAGGTCGCTGAGCGTTACCCGCTGCACC
Organism: Rhodotorula diobovata; assembly: GCA_006352295.1. NCBI lineage: Eukaryota > Fungi > Basidiomycota > Microbotryomycetes > Sporidiobolales > Sporidiobolaceae > Rhodotorula > Rhodotorula diobovata. The sequence continues at coordinate 22,780 of SOZI01000208.1, read as the reverse complement.
TGCGGCGCTATGTCCGACCCGCGAAGGAGTGCCGACTGTCGAGCGAGAAGCAGACGGTATCGGACCCGGCTCTGGGGGCTTTGGATCAGCGGGCCTGTAACGCGCGCGGCGCGCAGGGCGTTGAGGAGGACGCCTCGCTCGTCCCGCGCGGGGCCCAGCTCAGCGCTCTCGTTCGACGCCTCGAGGAGCGCTGGCCCCTCTTTGATCAGTCCGACTTCCGCCTCTCGGTACTGCCGTCGTCGTCGTCGTCGTCCAGGCGCGTGCCTCTCCCGCGCGACCGACGGGTCACAGCGGGCGCGACGCTCGTGGTCGACTCGGAACGGAGCGACGTTGGTCACCTCGAGGTGCTCCTGTCGACGGGCGACACCAAACGGTACCTCCCCGTCACGTACCGCTCCGATGGCGGCGCCGCCTTTACCCTCCCGCCCGCCACGAGCGCCGAGCTGCTCGCCGGCGCAGGCACGGCGACGCTCAACATCACGCGGCAGTACGTCTCGTCACCATCCCCCGAGATGGACCCTCTCTCGCCTTGCCCGATCATGAGCCACCTCAAGAATCAGCCGACGCGCGCCCAGCTGCTCGCGCTCCGCGACGGCGAGTGCAAGGGCGTCGACGAAGCGAGCAGCTTCGAGCTTGCAGTCAAGACGTGGCCGCACTCTCGCTGGCGCGGCGAGAACGTCCTGTCGCAGGCCCTGCAGCTCTCGCCATCGGTCGACAACCCGCCCGCGCCGGACCAGGCCTTCGAGTCGCTCGCGGAGGGACATTGGGCGCGACACAGCCTGCAGTCGCTCGTCGCCGCCGGCGACAGTGAGGAGGACCAGCAGACGCGACTGTACACGCCTGCAGCCTGCCCACGCCCGTTCTCCGCAGCGTACTGGGACGCGCCATGCGGGACAGACGAGCGCCTCGAGCGCGAGGGCGTACTGCGGTGGGTTCCCGACGGAGCAAGCTCGTACCTCGACGTCTCGTTGCGTAAGAGCGAACTGCGCTCGTGCCTCCATGCCGACGCGACGGTTCCGGCCGAGCGCCGACGCATCCTCGTCATCGGCGACAGCGTCGCGAGCCACACCTTCATGGGACTGCAGTGCCTGTCGCAGCACCTCGGCATCGCCGACTCGAAGCAGCATGTGAGGTTCCACTCGCTCCAGTACGAGGCGCTCGACCTCGCCGCCGGCTCGATGACCCGCAACGTCTGGGACCGCTTCCTCGCCTGGGAGTGGGACGACCGGGTCGACCGCGCCAAGTCGTACCCGCACGTCGTCGTCCTCAACATCGGCTTGTGGAGCGCGCAGTACACGCGCGCTGAGGACTACGCCGCCGGCCTGCGTGACGCGCTCGAGCACCTGACGGCCCTGGCGTACCCGGACAACCCCGACGGCCCGCGCATCCTCTGGCGCGAGACGACGCCCGCCTTCAACCCCAAGAGCGCCGACCCCTTGTGGCAGATCAACCCGCGCGTGCGACTCTTCAACTCGCTCGCCGCGCGCGAGGTCGCAGCGGCAAGAGCAGAGGGGTCGTCGATCGACGTCCTCGAGGCGTACAACATGGTCTCGGCCAGGGGCGACAGCGCGAGGGACGCGGTGCACCTGTGCCCTGTCGTGCACGGCGACCTCGTCGAGACGCTCATGCACCGCATCTGCCGCGACAAGCTGCTCGAGCGGTGAGTATAGATCATGGGGCAGCGGTTTCTCGGCATCCTCTTCGGCGGCGCGGAACAGGCAAGTAGATTCTCCAGACCAGCAACTCTCTGTGCGGAACTAGCGAGCGAACGAGAGTGGGAGGTTGAGGTGCTCAGCTCAGAGCGACAAACCGCGACAAACAGCGAGCTCGCCCGAGAACTTGGGAGAGGGACAGGAAGACGAGGCACTGGACGAGCGGGTCTCTCTGAGTCCGACGGTAGCTCGCTCGCAATTCCGACAAGACATACATACGGCATGGAGCGGGCGTCTATGGAAGTCACTCTGCGTTCCGCCGTCCTACTTCTCGCAGAAGCCGAGGCGAGCGATGATCTCGTCGACGATGGGGTCGACTGCGTCGGTACGGAGATCTGTGTAGCGCACGAGGGTGAGTATGCGGGATAGAAAGACGCGGACGAGAGCACGAAAGACGCACAGTGCGTCCCGTCAAACATGCGGATGTCATCCTGCACTGGCCGCGAGTACCGGTCCACATCGACGATCTGCCACTCGCCCTGCTCCCTCGCCATTCGTCGCAGCTCCTCGCTCCAGCGGTGCATCCTCGGCCCCGTGCGGCAGTCGTTGTTGCCGATCTCGGGCGGGAACGTCGGAAGGGTGAAGAGGAGGAGCGAGCGCCGCTTCTTGGTTGGGCAGGTGCGGAGGAGCTCAGGGAGGGCGTGGAGGCGCGCCGTGACGTGCTCGACCCACTTGACGGTCGGTGCACACTTGAAGCAAGCGGGGTGCGACCCCTATGATTGGGCAGCGCACGGGTCAGGCTCGAAGTACTGTGCGAAGGAGCCGTAGGTTGACGCACCGTGCTCAGCGTGATGGAGTCAAACTGGTCCAGGTAGTCGCAGTTCATCTTCTCGTCAAAGTACGAGTCCCTGCGCGCGCGAGACGTGGAAGAGGGTCAGCCGGGCCGAGGTCCCACGACGGTCGCTGACTGTTGCGCACCACTTGAAGTACTGTGGCGCGCGCGCAAGTAATAGGTCAGAACGACAGCTCTCCGACTCGAACGAGAAGCAGCGAGACGCAACTCACCAAGCCCAGGTTCCCGATCGTCGTGTTTTTGAGCAGCTCCTTCGGGCTCGCGAGTGCGATCTCGCTGTGCCCTTCCATCCGCCACTTGATGACGTCGTACGACACGCGTGCGTGAGAGTCGCCGAGAAAGAGCGCCTTGTGCCCGCTCGCGAGGCACGGCGCGTGGTCCGCAAAGCGCGTACCGGCGTGGTCCATGGCGCATGCGGGGCGATGGTAGGCGTACAGGCCCGCCGAGGAGCGCCGGAGCGAGGCGGAGCGCGCCGCGGGAGGCTGTGACGCGCCCGGGTGGTTCATGGCGTAGGGCGAGAGAGGGATGTAAGCCCCCGACATGGGCGTCGACGAGTCGCACGATGGGACCGGAGTCAGGCCGTCGTCCTCGCTCGAGCCTTCCGGCATCAACCCCGAGGAAAAGGAGGACTCGTCGATGACGAGCGGGGAGACGAGGTCGGGCGAGGGTACGTGGGGCGCACAGCGGGAGGGGCAGAGGTCGAGCTCGAGCGGTCGGCGGAGGAGGGGTTCGCGAACGAGGATGGGCGCAGGTCGAGACACGGGGACTTCTCGAGGCTCGTAGAAGCCTTGGTAGTCCTGCGAGTGGAGTAAGAGGGTAAGGCTTGAGGGCAAGTGGCTGGAACAGGGGAGCTCGGAGGAGAGGGTCGCACCTCGTGCAGGAGTTCTGCCGTCACCCACACTTTGCCCGAATTCATCAGGTTGAAGCGGTACGCGTACGAGCAGTTGCCGAGATACTCGCTCGGCACGTCGAGCAGCTGTCGCTCGGCGCCCTCGACCTGGACCGAGATCGTGTCAGGCCCGAGACGCGACTTGATCCACTTGTTCAGGTCCTTGTCGAGCGAGGGGTGGACATGCTTCTCGGCGTGAGAGCACTTTGTCGAGTCGGTGCGCGAGAAGACGAGCTCGAAAGAGTTGCAGGTCGAGAGGTCGTGCGCGAGGGAGAGGGTGAAGGCGGGCGACAGGGTCGGGACCGAGATGGAGCGGGACTGGCGCTGGAGCAACGCCGGTTCCGGGCGTTCGCTGAAAGGGTCTGGGCAGCTGGGCGAGGCGGATCCGTGCTGCGACAGCAGGTACTGCCGGGCCGCCGTGACAAAGTCAGCTTTGGCCAGGAGCGGCGGCGCGAGGGCGGGAGAGACAGCAGGCACACCTGGGTGACTACTGCGAGTGGGAGCAGTAGCAGGAGCGCTCGTCCACCCCACAGGAGGCCTCGCCGCCTGTGCTGCCACAGGAGCCGCGAAGCTCGCGTCTCACCCCTCCGCACCGCGTCTGCGGACGACCTGCCGCTGCGGGACGCAGTGCCCGCGTCCAGGGCGTCGTCGTCAAGGAGGCGCGCAGTGTCTGCAGGGCTCGAGAGCTCGGATGCGGTGCTGCAGCGAGGCGAGTGGCATCAGTGATCGGGCGCGTCTGCACCGTGTGAAGGGCGGCTCTCGAGGAGGGTGGGAGGGGACAGACGCACCCCATCGTGTAGCAGCTCAAGCGTGCGTGTCGGGGTTCGAGGCGAGCACCCAGCAGGGCGACGTGGTGGTCCGCAGCGCTCGCGCGGTTAGGGACTTGGAGCTCCAGCGCGCGCCTGCCTGGACGTGGACGTCGATCGCGCCGCCGGAGTCCCGCTCCCGACGCCGAAGTGAATCACCCCTTTCTTGACAAGTCGAGCAGAGCTTCCTGCCTGCATGGGAACTGTCGTCGTTCTACATAGGCGAGCCTAACGTGCATACAGCGCTGCATGCACGTGCGGGCTCGCGACTGCCAAAGGTGCGCACTCGCCGACCCGGAAGCGGGCGCTGGCAGCACCCCGCGCCGGTAGCACCGGTGAGTGCGAGTTCTGCACAGCTCACAGCAAACGTCCGCATGGTGACCGCCCTGACAGCGAAGCCGAGCTGACGGCACGGGACGAGCGCAGAGTGTCGACGACCGCAGTCGCCGCACCGGTTTGACCTTCTCAACCTCGCTTTGCTTCGCCGCCGCTATATGTAGGTAGGACTTCCCGGCCCACACCATAGAAGGGTTCAACTGCGCAGACACCACCTTGACTGGCGCGCCGGGAGCCTTTTGCGAAGCCGTGCTCTTCGTCTCGCTCGACCAAACGTGTTTGGCTCTCACGAGGACGCAAAGACGCTAGTGACACGTGCCGCAGTGGGCCTACAGCGCAGGCTCGGGAAGGGAGCAGAGGCACAGAGAGGGGAGTACAGACCGGGAAGGGAGGGTGGTCGAGAGCGCGTCAAGCCGCCGACCTCGAGCTCTCGAGGTACTCCTCCTCGCCCTTGTCCTTCTCGGACCCGAGGCCGCTCGAGCCGTGGGCCGGCACACTCGCAAAGGCGCCCGTGTGGTTCTCGCGCTCGGCGGCGAGCTCGGCAAGGACGATCGCGTTGGCGTGACGAGGCGACAGGCCCTTGCGGAAGAGGCGGTCGACTTCCTCGCGGCTGCGAGCGGGCACAGGCGGGGTTAGCGATTGATGTTCGGCAAGAAGCGCCACGTGCCGCGAGGCCTGGAATGGCGAAGAGGCGAGGCGGCAGAAGCGCGAGGGCAGGAGGAAGGGTGGGGAGGACGCACGGGACACTCTTGGTCTCCGGCAGCAGGAAGTAGACGTAGGGCACGCTGAGCGCCATCATGAGGGCAAAGAAGATGAAGACGCCGACACCCGACGGGCCCATCCGGAGGAACATGGTGGGCGTCGCGCGCGAGATGACAAAGTTCCCTGTGGGCTCGAGGTCGGTTAGCGTTGATCCTCCATACCGAGAGCGAGAGCAGAGCGACGCACAGAGCCAGTTTGAGCCAGCGCCAAAGACCTGCGCGACGGGCTGGATCGAGCCAGAGAAGGACTCGGCGACGACCACCTGCGCGTGCCAGACGCGTTAGCCGATGCTCGTGGGCGAAGGAGTTGAATGAGAACTCGCCCAAGGCGTCCCGTTCCACGACACAGCGTAAAAGATGGTCCAGCTATCGCGCCGATATGAGGGATCAGTGTCATGCCGCGCCCTGGGCGGTCGCAACGACTCACACGTAGAGGAAGGCGAGAGACGCCATGGCACTCGGCGGAACCGACGTCGACGGGTTGGCCACCGGGTCCACAACGCCAGTGATGCCCGCAATGACCGCCATGCCGATGGACGCGCCCACAGCGCCGATCATGAGCATCTTGCGTCGGCCCATCGACTCGACCAAGAAGAAGGCCCACACGATACTGAGGCCGCACTTAAGGGAACCGAAGACGCCTGTCGTGAGGAGCGAAGTGTTTTGGCCGGTAATGCCCATGCTGAGGAGGGGTGATGTCAAGAAGAGGCGGTGTCAGTCAAAATGCCTCCGTTCGCCTCGAGTTTGAAGGGGAACCGCTACGTACTTGCGCAGGATGGTGGGGCTGTAGTAGTTGATTGCGTCTGTCGTTTGAAAAGCGGCACGGTCAGCAGGAGGAAGGAGGGAGACGACGGCGAGTGAGCCGGCGCACTGATTCCGAAGCTGGACGGGTGGGGCCATCAGCGCGTGTCTCCAGACGTCGAGAAGGGAGAATTGCGCACCCGTTCTGCCACATAAAGAGTAGGCAAGTCAGTGCGAGGCGGGACGCCAGCGCGCGGTCGCGGAAGACCTTGAAGGGTGCCCAGAAGCCGCGGCCAAGCGTGCGCTCGTCCTCCTCGATGACGGCATCGATCTGTGCAAGGTGACAGGTCAGTGAGGAGTGGGAAGAGAGGAGAGGCACTCAAGAACGTGAGAACGTGAGAAAGGCAAGCGCACCATCTGGATCTCCTCCTGCAAGTACTCGTGGTCGATCGGGAGCTGGCGCAAGTACGCGAGCTTCTTGAGGCCCTTTTCGCGGCGACCCTTCCGGATCAGCCAGCGTGGACTCTCGACGAGGAACCAGAGACCCGCGAGGAAGATGCCGGAGGGGACGAGCTGCACGGCGAACGACAGCAGCCACTGCGTGCGGCCGGGTTCGATCGTCCGCGAGGCGCCGTAGTTGATCCAGAAGCTGTAGGCATGGGAGTGAGCCACGTCGACGTAAGCATAGGTAGAGGCGGAGGAAGGAGACGCAGGCAGGAAGAGAGATGGGTCAGCCACTGTTGCTCCGGCGGCAAGCCAAGACGCAAGCACGTACCCGACGAGGGCGCCAATCTGCCACCCGATCTCGTAAAGTGCAAGTAGCTGTCCACGAATGGCGGGCGGGGCGATCTCCGAGATGTAGAGCGGCGCGAGGTTGGACGCGGCGCCAATGCCGGCGCCGGCGAGGACGCGGCCTGCGTAGATGGGAGCGAGGCCCGTGGACGAAGTCGCGGCGAGCATGATGCCTGCACCGATGGAGAAGACCGAGGCGGCGCCGATGAGGCCCCAGCGACGGCCCAAGTAGATGCCCGCCGGGTAGCCGCTGCGGGGCGCCCAGCTCTGTCAGTCCGCTGCACCGGAATCATGGAGCCGGCCTGCGGGAGACGCACAGGATGACACCGGCGATTGCGCCAGCCTGATAGGCACTGACGATGTTGGCCGACACGTTGGCGACCTCCGATGGCGACATGAGGTCCAAGCCAAACGTGTGCTTGAAATCCTGGAAAGTCAGGGCCGTGCCGATAAAGGCACCATCGTAGCCGATGAACTGGTTCGAGGTGGGCGACAGGGTAAGCCGTAGGAAACTATCAGACGGGCAGATTCGCCACTCACGACGGCTGCGAGCGGGGCGAGGAGGGGGTCAGCGCAAGTCCGGGCGGAGCGCAGGTGCAAAGAACGGGGGCTCACCGGCGAACGCTGCGAGTGGGAGCGGGGCGAGGGGGCGGTCAGTGCAAGTAGGGGGGAAGCGCAGGTGGAAAGAACAAGAGCGTACCAGCCACACTCGAGGCAAGGTACACGCGCCAATTGTAGACGGCCTTGGGCGTGGGACGGTCCTCATGCTTGAGCTTGACCATGGCGAAGGGTTGCGGTGGAGAACAATGTAGGAAAGCAGAGAGAGCTCTGGAGATAGAAGCGGAGAGGAGAAAGAAGCGCGGAGCGACGAGAGCGGGGTTGATGAGAGGGGAGCGAGCGGGAGGCGGCGCGGGGCGCCGTGGGCGCCAAGAAGAGCCCTTTGTAGCTCCGCTGCGACGCGAAGGGCGAGGCCTGCGACCGGAATGAGGATAGCAGGGGAGGAGGTTGGCGGCCCGCCCTGCGCCTCGACCGGGCCGAGCGAGCCAAAGTGGGGGCGCGCTCGAGGACCGGCTTCCGGAGAAGATTGAGTGCTGCACGCGCACGCATCTCGCTTGGCAGGGACACTCACAGTGATCAGAACAGGGGATCGAGTGCTAACCGGTCGCCAGGCGGGCCCCAGGCCGCTCCACACAGAGGTCAGAGGCGCGAGCCTGCTCCGTGCATGCCATGAAGGCTTGGCCTGCGGGTACCGGCGCGCGTCGCATCCGTTCGTCATGCGCTGTGACAGAAAGATGAAGCGCGAGTCGGCTCGACAAACGATGAGGGTGCGGGGGCCTGATGGCCTGGGAAAGAGGGGCACGCGCATGACGAGGCGATGGAAGCCGTGCACCTCTCCAACGGGGGCAGTCGCGTCCCTGCGCCACTTTGTGAGCCCCTGAAGAGCCAGTGCACATCTCGGTAGAATCCCCAGAGAGGCGAAGAGGACAGCGAGGTGTGGACGCGTCGCTGTTTGTGTTTGTCCTCTCGCGGCAGCGGCCTCGGCCCTGTCGTCCTCCCTCATTGCACACAACAGCTGGACTACGCACGCCCGGCTCCCCTCCACAGCTAGGCAACTCGACAGAGCAGTCAGAATCAACCTACGAGTCCACCTCCCCCTGCGCGACACCCGAACCCCTTCCTCGATCGACCAACACCTCGCCGCGAGGCCACCATGGCGTTCCCCGCCGAGGAGACGACGCAGGACAAGGAGGTCACTGCGCTCAAGCGTGCCAAGCTCAAGCTCGAGACTGAGCTCGACTCGGAGCGCAACGAGGCGTTCAAGCTGCGCGAGAGGGTGCACGAGCTAGAGTTGGATGTCCGAGAAGGGCTGGCCCGCGTGCGTCCTTTCCGCCTCGCCTTCGCACCAGTCGGAGCTCTCACTGACTCGCTGATACGCCCTGCAGGCCTCGCACGAAGCGGCAAAGGCCGTCCAGGCGGAAGACGCGCTGAGGAAGCGGACCAACGTGAGTGCTTCTCGTCCAACTGCTCACCGGCCTGGCTGACAGTCCGTGCTCCTCTCTAGGCCTACAACACGCTCAAGGACCAGAAGGCGAACGCCGAGACGGCCCTGCGGGAGTCAGAGGAGATGTGCAAGGCGCAGCAAGGCGAGCTCAAGCGCCTCAATTACCGTGCGTCTCGTCTCCACGGCATTGCCCGTTCGCAAGACTGAGGACACAAGTGAGCTGACGGTATCGCCTTCGCAGAACTGGAGGTCAACGCCGCTCACGCCGCCGCGCCTTCCAAGCTCGCCGAGGAAAAGGCGTTGCTCGAGAAGCGCGTTCATGCTCTGACGACCGAGCTTCAGCGGGCCCAGCTCGATCTTGAGAAGGAGAAGGAGAATCGTGCGACGTCCACAGAGCCGTCCAAGACGGGAGCGTCCAAGATCGCTCGCCCTGTGCGTCTCGGCTTGACCTGTTCCAGCCGACAAGCTCTGACGAGACTTCCCTGCGCAGGCCTCGCGTCAGTCCATCACGGCTCCCGACCTCAAAGCCGGACCGACGACCCGCAGCCGCTTCGGCTTCCAGTCGAACGTTCCCAGCACCTCGTCGACCTCGTCCTCCGCCTCCAAGTCCATCCGACCGCCCTCTGTTCTCGGCTCCAACGCCCCTTCCCGCCCTCCGTCCAGCCTCGCGAGCCATTCGGCTATCCCCAAACCCGGCATGAGCCGCCGCACCTCTGTCTCGGCCGATTCGCCTGCCGGCGTTTCGGCGCAGAAGGCCGCGCAGCTCGAGGCCGACCTGACATCGGCGAGGTCGAGCATTGCCTCCCTCGAAGCCTCTCTCGTGGCAGCCGAGAAGCGTACCGCCGAGCTCGATGAGACGGTCCAGTCAACGCAGGCCAAGCTTCGCGCAAAGGGCGAGGATCTCCTCCGCGCCGAGAACGCGCTCATGGCGCTCGAGCGCTCGACCAAGGACGAGTCGGCCGAGCTGCGCAGCGAGCTGGAGGACGCACGCGACGAGCTCGAGGCCACACGGGACGAGCTGCAGCGCGAGATGGCGGCGCTTGCCCGGGACGCAAAGGAGGAGCGCGCGGCACTTGAGGCCGAGATCGAGCGCCTGACTCAGGCTGCGCGGCGACGGGCGGAGGAGCAGGAGCAGGACGATGGAAGTCGCGAAGAGGTCGACCGTCTCCTCGAAGAAGCGCGCGAGGACGTTGCTGCGCTGCGCGAAGAAGTGCAGGACCTCGAGCACGAACTTGCGTGGCACGAGGAGCAGCTCCTCGACTTTGACGACGTCAAGGCCGAGAACCACAAGCTCTCGCAGCAGCTCGAACTCCTCGACGACGAGCACGCCGAGTGCGAGCGCGCGCTCGAAGACAAGGACGCCCAGCTGGACGAGCTCGACGCCGACATGGCGACGCTCTCGGCCCAGATTGCCACCCTGCAGACCGAGAAAGCCGCTCTCGAGGCTCGGGTCGCAGCCGCGTCTGAGGCTGCGCCGTCCGACAACGACCTGCCCTCGCCCGTGTCTCGCAAGGTTGAGGAGCGCATCGCCGCGGTCGAGACCGAGTGCGTTCCGCTTCTGCTTCTCAAAGTGGCTCTCGAGCTGACCACGTATACACACAGACGGGACGAACTCGTCGCAGCTCTCGCCTCGGCATCGCGCGCTCACCAGGACGCCCAGTCACGGCTCGCTGAGGGATCTTCCTTGAGTGAGCCGCTCGCGCTCGACAAAGCGGCTCTGCAGCAGGAGCTGGACGCGGTCAAGCAGGACCTCGACGCCACCAGGTCAGTCGCTTGCTCTCTTGCCGCACTGAATCTGCGCTGACACGGATCGTGCAGGTCCGCCTACGACGCGCTGGCGGCCCAGTCCACCGAGTCGTCCGCTTCTCTCGACACACTCTCGTCGCAGATTGTCGAGCTTGAAGCCACGCTCGCCGAGAAGGATGGCCTCGTCGACGAGCTTCAGGCTCGCATCGAGGAGCTCGAACACATGGCTGCCGCCACGGCGTCTCACGCCGAGCGTTCCTCCTCCGCGCACAGCGACATCCAGATCAAGCTCGCAACGGTCGAGACCGAGCGTGACGGCCACGCATCGACCGCTCGCGCCGCCGAGGAGCGACTCGCCGAGCTCTCGTCGATGCCGGACGACCTCGCCGCCGCGCAGGATCGCGTCGCCTCGTTGGAGACGGCTCTCGAGGGCGCTCAGAACGCCGCCGTCGAGCTCCGTGCCCTGCTTGACGAGCGTGACGCCCAGATTGCCGATTCTCTCGGCGACGAAGACGTTGCGGCTCTGCGAACTCGGCTTGCAAAGGCCGAGGAGGAGGCAGCTTCGCTCGCGGCGGCCGTCTCGAGCGAGCGCACACTCGCCGCTGCCGCCAAGGAGGATACGGCAGCCGTCGAGGAGGCCCTCCTCGACACCAAGGCTCAGCTCACCGAGACGGAGGACCAGCTCGCAACCGAACGGCGCGCCCGCGAGGCCGCAAAGCTCGAGTGCGAGGCCTTGTACGCCCAGGTCGATTCACTCGAGCACAGCGCGGCCCGTCTCAAGCACGTCGAGCAGGAGCTCTTCGCCGTTGCGGCCGAACTCGACGATGTCCGCGCCCACGCCGAGGACGCCTCGCTCGCAGCCCTGCAGGACATTGCCGAGCTCGAAGCTCGCCTCCGCGAGCAAGAAGCAGTCGTCGACCAGCTCGAGCGCCAGGTCGTCGAGGCAGACGCGCTCCGGCACATCCTCGGCGAGACCGAGGCTCGCCTCGACTCGCTTGGCTGGGAGCTGCGCGACTCGCAGGCCGCGGCGTTGCAGAGTACTCAGGAGGCTGAGGACAAGGTCCGTGCCCTGCTCGAGCGCGCCGAGGCTGCCGAGGCTACGGTCGACCAGTTGCGCTCGGAGCTCGACGACGCCCGTCACCGCCTGTCCGACGCACACGACTCGCTCGACCAAGCGCAGGCCACCCTCACCGTCTCCACTCCGTCCCGAGACGGCCCCTCCTCTCCCGTTCCCGCAACTCCGTCGCCGACAACCCCTCTCAGTCGCGCCTTCGCTTTCTCCCCCGAAGCCGACTCGACCGTCCTCGTCCTCCGCCTCCGCGAGGAGCGCGACGACCTCCGCTCGCGCCTCGACTTCTCGCGCACCGAAGCCAAGATGCGTGTCGAGACGCTGCAGGAGCGTCTTCGCGAAACCGAGGAGTCCAAGGCCGCCGACCTGAGCAAGCTCAGCATGGACCTCATGGACAAGCAGGCCGCGTTCGAAGCCGAGTGCGAGACCAATGCCAAGATGGAGCAGACGCTGCGCGACGCAAGGCGCGAGAAGGAGGCGGCCGAAGATCGCCTCGACGAGGTCGCCCGGCAGCTCAAGCTCGCAGAGGCCAAGGTGGAGGAGGCATCGAGGCGCCTTGCGGACGAGCAGAAGGCACGCGACGAGGACCGGGCAGCGCATGCAAGCGCACGGGCTCTCGAGGGCGAGCTCGAAGCGGCGACGAGGTCGGCGGAGCTCGTGCGTGGCCTTTCTCATCTCCCGCTCGAGCTGAACTGACGACACGTGCCTTGTTCCGCAGGCACGTATCGAGTTTGACGCAGCGACTGCCGCCAACGACGAGCTCCGCGCCGCTCTCGCAGTCGCCCAGGCAGAACTCGAGGCCGCGCTCTGCGAGGTCGAGCAGCACAAGGAGGTCGCGGCTGCGGCCGGCGCCCGCCTGGAAGAGCTCGAGGCCCGCCTTTCGGCTGTGCAGCTCCAGCGCGAGGCCGAGCAGGGCCATGCGCTCGACGACTTTGCGACGCTGTGCGATACGCTGCGCTCCGACGTCGTCCAGCTCGAGACCCAGTGCGTGTCCTCGCATGTCCCGAGAACGTCCGCCCTCGCTGACCATGCCATATGCCCCACAGGATCTCGACGCAGTCTGGCACGATTGCCGACTACGAGCGCAGGATCGCCCTCCTCCAGCTCAATCTGGCCGTGCGCGTCGCCATCGAGGACGACGAGGACCTCGTCGACGACTCTTCTGCCAGCCAGTCCACTCGCTCGGTTGCCGGGGAGACGCCAGCCGTCGATGCGGATGCGTTGCAGGCGGACCTCGCCGCCGCTGTCGACGCTCGCTCGTCCCTTGAGCAGCAGCTCTCGACCGTCCAGGGTCAGCTTGCCGACGCCCAGCGCCAAGCAGACGCTGCCGTTGCCTCCGTCTCCGCACTCGATCAGCAGCTTGACAACGTTCGCGCCGAGGCGGCTCTGCAGCGCGAGCACCTCGAGGCAGCGGCGACAAAGGCCGCGGGTCACGAGTCGACCACTGCAGCAGCTAGAGCAGCGGCTCAGGCTGCGGAGGAGCGTCTCGCCGAGGTCGAGACTGCTTCGGTCGCTCTGCAGAGCCGGGCTTCGGAGCTCGACACGCAGCTCGCAGCGGCGCAGGAGGCTCACGCCTCGGCGCTCGCTGACGCCCGCGCTCTCAACGAGCACGTGGAGAGGCTGACACAGGTACGGGCTTCTCGCCTGTCGTGTCCCGCCATGCGAATGCTCACGCTCTCCACCCTGCCCCTCAGCTCGATGCCGCCCGCTCCGCTGCCGAGTCGGCTCTCGCTACCGCGCAGGACGAGATCAACTCGCTGCAGGCTCGCCTCTCCGCTACCGACAGCGACCTCGCCTCGGCCAAGGCGGCCTACGAGCAGACCGCCGCCGAGCTGTCCGCCCTGCGCGCGGAGCGCGACTCGTCGTCGAACACGAGCGACGCTCTCGAGCGCGAGGTCGCCGGCTTGAAGGCGGCGGTCGAGCGCCTGCAGATCGATGTCGACGAGAAGCAGATCTTGCACGAGCAAGCACAGCAGCGCGCAGTCGTCCTCGAGGAGCAGCTCGTCGCTTCAAGCCGGGAGCTCCAGGCCGTCGTCGAGTCGCGCACCATCATCGAGTCGTCCGCTCGTGCGGCGCAGGACGAGGCCGAATCGCTCGGCGCACAGCTGCGGGACGCTGTCCAGGCCTCCGCACACGTCACGGCGCTCGAAGAGCAGCTTCGCGAGACGCGCGCCGAGCTGCAGAGCCTCGATGAGCTCGTGCTGCAGGAGCGCTCCGCGGCACAGTCCGCGCAGGCCTCGCTCGAGCAGGCGCAGGCGGCCGCTGATCACGCGGCGCGCGAGATCCAGACCCTGCGCCAGCTCAACGCGAGCTCGCAGGCTGAAGCTGCCGCGCTGACGGACGAGCTGAGCGGTGTGCGCGATCAAGCCGGCTCGCTCGGACAAGGTGCGCCCCCTTCTCCCTCTGTCTCTCTCCGCGTCTCTCGCCCGCGAGCAGAGAACGCTGACCGGTCGCCGCGCGCGCAGCCGTGCAAGACCTTGAAGCTCGCCTCCAGCAGGCAACCGAGCAGTCGCGCAAGAACCTCGAAGAGGTCATCGACGCCCTCCAGACGTGCGAGCAGGGCAAGGCCGCAGCCGAGGAGCAGGTCCAGCAGCTCTTGGGCGAGGTCAGCACCCTCAAAGCCTCGCTTGGGTCTTCGTCGCCGCCGATCGCCGAGATCGACGGTCGGGTCGCAGAGCTGGAGCAGCTCCTCGACGCCAAGATGGTCGATGTCGAGGAGGCGGACGAGAAGCTTATGGAGGTGCGCCCTCGCTGCTCCCCTTGGTGCTCTAGGCCGCGCCACTCTCGCTCACTCCCGCCCCGAATCGCAGGCTCTCAAGGTGCAAAAGCGCTCGGCGGCTCAGATCGAGCGCCTCAAGGCCAAGGTCGCGACGCTCCAGCGCGACCTCACGGCCGCCAAGTCAGCCTCGATTCTCGCCGCAGCCCCCTTGCCCGCCGCACCGGCGCCGCCCTCGATCGGCAAGAAGCGGCCCGCGCCGAACGACTTTGACGCGGCGCCTGCACCTGCGCCGCGCGCCATCGCCGTCATGCTCGACAAGGAGAACGCCATCGAGGCGCCTGCCCGGCGACAGGCTCGCCCGCTATCGGCCTCGTCCGCCAAGGCCGCGTCGAAGGACGCGCTCGTGCCTCTCAAGCCGGAGCACGTGGCTGCGGCGCCGCGACGCGCCGCCCTCGGCGCTGTGGACGAGAACGCCGCCGCGGTGTCCTCGCTCGCGGACAAGGCCGCACCGCCGCCGCCTGCGAGCAAGGTCGACTCGCTGCGCGCCAAGATGCAGCGCATGAAGTCCGTGCAGGCGGGGGGTGTGCCCACTGCCTGAGCAGCGACGATTCATCAGGAGACGCGGCGGGTTCTCCTTTCGATTTTCTCTCGCGCGCTCACCCACTCGCGCCGTGCACTTCCTAATCTCCCCTTGCGCTCGATCGCCATTTGTAGACATCCATACCCTTCACCGAGACATTCCCTCGCTCATTACACTCTCATCCAAGTGCCATTATCTCAAGCATGCCGTCTGCGCCCTCTCCCCTGTCTCGCAGCCCGATCGACGACCGAGAGAGTTCGCTACGCCTGGCGAAAGACGAGCGGGTCGTCCCCCTTGCCGACACAGCACTCGATGCCCAGCTCGGCCGCCGTGTCCTCGATGCGCGGGACGTGCCTCGCCTTGTACCACGATTCCTTCGCGGCGCCCTCGTCGCCCGCACCCGCGCCGTTCGCCCACTGCACGTCGACGACTCGCAGCGCGCGGGGCGCATCGTCGTGCAGGAACGAGAGGACGACGCTCGTCGAGAGCGAGACGAGCGACCGTGCGCGGAGGACTTGCAGGCTCGAGGGCAGGCGCGCGAGGAGCTTGGGCGTCGCGAGCGGGACGGGCGCGAGGTCCGTCGCTTCGCTCCACTCGAGGACCTCGAGGCGCGGCAGGACAGCGACGACGTCGTCGAGGAGACCGAGCGGGTCGTCGCTGGCCTTGGAGGGAGCGGTGAGGGCGAGGTGCGTCACGGTCGAGCCGACGAGGGCGAGCGCGGCGGGGATCGATGCCCGAGGTGTGTCGTCGTCCGTGTTGCCGACGCACTGGAAGCCGAGGCGCACGCTCTTGAGGCGGCCGGCGGTCGAAGTCGACGACGACGAGTGGGACGAAGAGGCGCCCGTCGCGCGCAGGAGGACCGCGAGCGTGTCCTCGTGCATGACCTGCGCAACCTCGAGCGACTCCAAGTGCCGCGCTGGAGCGACCGTTCCGCCAGGAGACGGCGGCGACAGCGCAGCGAGCAGCTTCGTGCCGACCCAGTCACGGTCCATGGCCGCTCCGCCGAGACAGAGCTCCACGAGGTTGGGCTGACTCTGGAGGAGGGACCACAGCGCGCCAATCTCCCACCAGCTCTTGGCGCTGCGGAAGCGGACGAGCCCCCGGACGGGACTCGCAACCGTAAGCGGGTAGTCGTGCCCGTTGGACAGGTCGCCGACGTCCCAGTCGCCGACGGTGAAGTCCTCGTCGAGGGACGTGAGGCTCGGCAGGCGGTCGAGGAGGGCCTTGAGCGGCGGAATGAGCGACTCGGGCGCGGGAGAGGGGAGGTGCGCGTCGAGCGGGTGAATGACGAGCGCGTCGACGAGGCCGCCGAGAGAGGGGTTGGACTCGAGGGTGCGCGAAAGGCGGTCGAGCTGCTCCTTCGACGCGAGGGTGACTGTGCGGTACAGCAAGGGCGTCACTGCGCCGCGGTACTCCCTCGAGACGCGGCACAGCGCGAGCAGCCCGCCCTTGCCATGGGCGACATCCTGCTGTGCGACCGCCCGTGCAATGACGCTCCCGATCTTGCCCCCGCTCAGGACCGGCGGAACCCGCACCGGAGCGACATCGTCTGCGCGCGCCTCGTCGTCCTCCATCGGCGCGGACGCGAGCTCGAGCGCCCGACGCGCGTCCTCCGACCTCCCGCTGTGCGAGCGCGCAGCCGAACGCGCCTTTGAGCGCGCGCGGGAGCGGGACGGCGCCTCGTCTGCCTCCTCGGCGCCATGGCGGTTGCGGGAGTGGTGGGCCTCTTCGTCAGAGGACGACTCTTCGGCGAAGCGACTGCGCGAGGACGAGCGACGCGGTGCAGGTGCGGCAAACATCGACGAGACGGGACGCCCGATAGCGGTGCTTGAGCGCGACTTGGGCCGCTTGTAGCCATCGTTGCTAGGGGCTGAAGCCCTCGGCGGGGGCGGCGGGGGCGGCGGGGGCGGCGACGGGGACCGCGGCGACTGTGGGGACGCTGCAAGGCTGTGCTTGCGCTCTCCGTGGCGCCGCGAGAACTGGGGCGGATCCTCGACGGGCGGAGCGGACGGTAGCGGAGGGGAAAAGACGCGCGAGGCTGCCCGTGAAGCGGCGCGTGACTGGGCGAGCGGCTCGTCGAGTCCGGGCGAGGCGCGCGAGCAGGGCGCACCGGAAGCGGGCAGGGACGAGAAGATCCCGTCGCGGGCACTGATGCGAGCAGGCGAGGCGGCGCGGCGAGAGTGCGAAGACGAGGGACGCTTGATGCGCGGGTCCTGCGGGGGTGCGTCGCGGTCCGGCAAGTCGCGATCGCGCATGCCCGGCACCTCCGTGCGCCGTCTGGAGGGCGGATCGCGCTCTTCACGGCGCGTGGTCTCTTCGGCGCGACGAGAGCGCTCGCGCTGCTCGTGAGGGGCATTCGAGCGCTCTGAGCCTGCGCGACGACGGGGCTCGTCGCCATGGTCGAGCAGGGCCGCCGGGCGCTCGAACTCGTCGAACCGCTCCTCATCCTTCTCCCGCCTGCGCTCCTGCTCGTCGACGACCAGCCCGCGAGTCGAGATGACCTCGATCGGGCCGCGCGAGGAAAGGCCGCGTTCGTCAGCCTCGTGGCCGGTTGCCGCTCGTTCGACGAGGCGCACGACTTGGTCGACATCCCGCACGGCCTTGTCGAAGAGCTCGAGCGCCAGGCTGGCGAAGGGGGTCGAGTCGCGGCATGTGCGCTGGAGGACGGCGGACGCGTGCTCGAGCGAGGCGACGAGGGCCTGCACGCGGTCACCATGCGGTAACTGCTCGAGTGGGCCGCGCATGAAGCCAGCGATGTCGTCGAGTCGAGGGGAGCGGCGGATTGTGGGCTGTTCGAACGGGCGGGGCGAGGTCCGTCCGGTGCGTGCTCGGGGCATCGTATGGCGCTGGGAGGGGGCGAGGGGGCGTCAATGGGCGGCGTTCCGAAAAGCGAGCGGAAAAGGAACGTACGGTGTCCACGCCCAGATGCACAACTGCTGAGCAAAGCGCGGAGCAGGAAGCAAGAAGCAAGAAGCAAGAGCAGGGAGGCGCGGGCTCGAGAGGCGGACGGACGGAGAGGAGTCTGCGCGGATTCGTGCGTACGGAGGTACTGAGAGGCCTGAGCAGAGACGGACACGCCAGCGGGGTGCATGCGGGCGAGCGAGCAGGCACGGTGTGCATCGCAGGCAGCGCGGAGCACAAGGTGAGCAGCTGTCTGGGTGAATGGTTCAAGGTCTAGCCACGCGGGACGAGATCGACGAGAAGGCGAAGCGCCGGGCTCCGCCTGCCTGGCCTTTGCCTCGGACCCATTACCATCCTCTGATGCGCTCCTCTTCCTGCTAGTCGACACCTTGCACGAGACACAGCGCCTCCCATGGTGTCGAGCATCGTCGCACCGTCCTCTCCGCCGGACGAGCCTGCAGACAAGGCCGCGGCCGCCCTCGTGTCGAGGTGCGTCCTCTTGCTCCCCATCCTCAGCCCAGGAGCTCAGTCGACCTGACGCCGTCGAGCCCTTGCTCCCAGGCTCCCGACCCTCCCGCTCGAGCTGCAACACCAGGTCATCCTCGAGTCGTTCGACCCGACCCCCACCTACTCTTCCCTCCCGACCCGATACGCCGTCCTGCACCGCTACTCGCTCGTGTCCAAGACCTGGCATGCCTTGGTCGAACCCCTCCTCTACCGCGACCTCGCCTTCTCCGACCCCGAGCGCGCCAAGCTCTTCCTCGCCTCGCTCGAGGCCCGCGGGAAGGACGACCCGCGCCCCGCCCGCGTCCGCACCCTCCGCGTCGGGCACGTCCACTGGCTCGGGTCGACGTTCGCCCAGATGGAGGCAGACCAGCTGCGCGCAGCAGAGGAGGACAGGCCCTCGGTCGTCAGGCTGCCTGCGGCCGACTTTGGCCTCGACGAGCTCGTGCGCCGCTGCGACAAGCTGCAGGACCTGTGGGTCGCTGGCCTCGAACGAGTCCTCCTGCCGACGCTGTGTCACGCGCAGGGTGCGCCTTCCCCGGACTCGGACGAGAATATACAACGGATGGACGCTGACCTGCCTGTCCTTTGCGCA
Organism: Rhodotorula diobovata; assembly: GCA_006352295.1. NCBI lineage: Eukaryota > Fungi > Basidiomycota > Microbotryomycetes > Sporidiobolales > Sporidiobolaceae > Rhodotorula > Rhodotorula diobovata. The sequence goes on along the minus strand of SOZI01000208.1, from coordinate 3,834 downwards.
CACCAGAGCTGCGCGGCTTGCACATCCTTCGCTGCGGCATCATCAATAGCGACAGCGAGACGGACGAAGTACCATCCGTCTTACCGACTCTCCCCCGCCTCGAGATTCTCGAGTGCTACGCCGACTTTGACGACGAGTCTTTCGACACCGTCTTCTCGTCCGTCACGGCTCCCTCGATGCGCCACCTCGCCTTTGCATGCCTCCACGACGAGTTCCCGCCGCGAATCGACCCGTCAAAGGTCACCTGCCTCTCGACCATCGGCGACTTCCCCCCATCCTTCTCTGCCGCGCCGCTCCTCCTCCTCGACCTCTACCAATCCCCGCTCCGCACCTCGCTCCCTCACCTCCCTCGCTCGATCCTCATCCTCCGCCTCAACGACCTCTCGCCAACGCTCGCGAGCGTCCCCTGGCTCCTCGTCGACCACCACACGTCGGACGCTCTCGCGCGCGCGCTCCCGCGCCTGCGCGAGCTGTGGCTCCCGCACAGCTACATTGAGTGGCGCGACGACCCCAAGCGCTCGGTCAGGGACATGGTCGCCGCGTGGGTCGGGCAGTGGAAGAGGCGCGGGGTGAGGGTAGTCTTTGAGGAGGACGAGGACGAGGACAACAGGCGCAGGGACCCCGACGATCAGGTCTTGACCGAGGCCGCCGCGTTTGACTTTCCGTTTGCGAGGCTCGCTCAGAGGGTCGAGCAGATGGCGCTCGAGGAGCGCGAGGCCGCAGGCTGAAACGGGCAGAAAAGCCCGTGCGGTTGCACAGGCGCTCACAGGTGGCGAGAGAGACAGGCGTGTCAAAGACAGGGGACTAGCGCTACAGATGTGAGAAGGACCATGCTGGTGAGAAATGTCGGACGCGGGGGTCCAGGCAAGAGGCAGGGTATAAGGGAAAGTGAGAGGTGCGGGCGAGGAGGGTCCAGCCTTCTCAGCCGCTCAGGCATGCCCGCCGCGCTTGACCTTGGCCATGCGCGCATTGCTGTGCTTTGCCCGCGCAATGGCAGCGCGCTCGAGCGGCGACAGGCGCTTGATCGACGCGAGGGCCGCCGCGGCGCGACTGGCGCTCGCGGCTGCCACCTCGTCCTGCACCGACTGCCACGCCGGCGTCGAGCTCGGAGCGAGCGGGGCCGCGGGAGTCGGAGTCGTCTTCGAGGAGACGGTGGCGACAGGTGGGGCGGCGGCAATGACGCGCACGGAGGGGGCGACGAACGCGCCCGACGCCGGCGCCTTGGGCCGGAAGGACGGCGCGACGAGCGTCACAGAGGGGGTGTTGGCATTCACGGAGGCCGAGCCGAGGAGGTTGACATTCTGTCCGACAGGCGGCGCGTTGGGCGTGTCGTCCTGGATGATGCCCGTCGCCCAGACCCAGCGCTTCTCGACCTCGGCGGTCGAAACGGTCGGTGCAGCAGTCGCTGATGCCGATGCCGCGTCTTCGTCGTCGTCCGAAAGGCCGAACAGCTTCTCAAAGCCTGCCTCGACGTCGTGGAAGAACTCGGTCGGGTCCCACCATGGCAGGGCCGGCGAAGTCGAGGCTGCGGCCGGCGCCGCCGAAGTTGAGGTCGTGGCCGCTTCGGCGGAGGCAATGGCAGCCTCGGCAGCCACGACCGACGTCACGGCGGTCGAGTTCTCGGTGCTCGAGCTCGCCTGGATGGGGAAAGTCGAGGCGACGAGCGTGGCCTGCGGCGTCGAGATGGTCGAGGCGGCTGCGTGGGAAACGTGCGTCAGCGAACCCGCGTCTAGCTCAGCATGACATGTGGAGCAAGGCTCACGCTCGCTGAGAAGGTTGGCGTTCTCGCCGACGGGCGGAACCTCGGACGCAGGCGTGTCGTCCTGGATCACCGAGTTGGCCCAGATCCAGCGCTTCTCGAGCGGGGTTTGAGCCGCGGGCGGCGTCGTTGTCATTTTCTTCGAAGAGGACGTCGTCGACGCAGCGGCGCGGGCGGCAGGCGTCGTGAGGCTGGTCGCAGGGCGACGGACGACGGGCGAGGATGCAGCGTCCTGGAGGACAATCTCCTGCGCCCAGCGCTTGGCGTTGTCCGCCTGCTTCTTGGTGCGGTTGCGCTTGACCATTTTGACCGTCGCTGCAAGGTCGTCTCGGGTCAGCTCGACAGGTTAAGAGGAACAACAAGGGAAGCGACGACGGACGGGCATCCTCGGCATCCGACAAGTCTCTCTTCTCGTTCGTCGGCTTGGCAGGTTTCTCATCTTCGTCCTCTTCGACGATAGGAGGCGACTTGGCGGTCTTGCCCGGCGAGGGCGACGTGCCCGTCTTGCTGTGCTCGATGCGGTCGAGAAGCGTCTCGAGCGAGTTGCGGCCCTCCGACTTGGCGGCGACGAGCGTCGCGGCCGACGCGAAGGATAGGAGGGCGAGGTTGGCGGTGCGCATGGCTGCTTGGGCGAACGGTAAACGAGAGTGAGAGCCGGCGGGATAGGCGGGAGAGGCGGGACGGCGAGGAAAGGGGAGAGACGGCCGGTTGTGGACGGCGTGACCTTGGCTTGGGCGTGCGCAGGTGCGAGCGAGTGTGCGGCGGGGTGTTGAGCGACGAGTCGAGCTCTGCCTACGACCAGCGAAGCGAGCGGACGAGCAGGGGGGACGAGGAGAAGAGAGAGCGCGGGCACGGTCAACCACGGGCAGGGGACGCCGCCGGCATCGAATGAAAGGCGGGATTGTCGCGGTCGGTGTCCGACGTCCAGATGCCTTCAGAGCACTTCCGCAGATGGACAAGGCACGCACAAGGCGAAGGCGGCTGCCCTCGAGACCTTTGGTGACACCTCCCTGTTCCGGCGCCGGGGCGCCCGGGTGGCTGGACCTCATCTCGACCAGGCCTCCTGGGGCCACCTGGACGCCAGCTGGATGAGGTAGCGCCCATTCCGACGTCCCAGTGTGCAGTCTCGCCCGCCCACAGAGCTCGCGTCGGGTGTGGGCCCGAGACGTGGGCGACGAGACGAGGCGAGCTGATGAGAAGCGGAGAAGGGCACCGCGGGGTCGTCGACACAGTCTCGGGACGTCGGCTGCGGCGGCGTGGACCTGCGCGTTGCACCGGTGACTCGATGCGCGAGATCCTCAAGCAAAGAAGAGGGAAGACACGAAAGCGTGAAAGCGAATACGGGAGCGAGTAAAGGTCGCTTCAAGTCGAGTCTCCTCGTGCACGTGCTCGTGCTCGTGCCCGTGCTTGCTTTGGGATCAACTGCTGAGAAGAGTACAAAATCGCAGGAACACGCATCTACAAGAGTCAGGGGCGCGCTCAGGCTCCCTTCGGGCGCTTCGACTGGTCGCCTGCTCCTTCTCCCGAGCCGCCGTCACTCTCCCGCGCGCGCTTGGCTGCATTGAGTGCGCCAGCCGCGCCCAAGAGAGACCCCAAAACTCCACCAGGTCGTTGAGCAGCTGCGGCACCTCGAAGACTCAGTCCAGGTGAGGCCGGCGCCGACGAGCCAGCTGCTTGCGCCGGAGTCGCTGCGGGAGGTGAGCCGACCGCCTTGCCGCCACGACCGGCTGCGGCACCGCCGCGTCCTCCACCACGGCCACGTTGTGCGCCCTTGCCACGTCCTCCCGCAGCACCGCCGCGGCCGTCCTTGCCGGCGCCGGCGCCCGCATTGGCGCTTCCAGCTGCGGCGGCAGGCGGTTGCTGCGCGGGTGGCGTGCCGGCCGGCTGAGCAGGAGACGTCGACGCTGGGGCGGCTGCGGTGGCTGCAGGAGCGGCAGAGGCAGAGGCGGCGGCGGTAGGCGGCGCGGCCGAAGTCGCGGGTGCGGCGGCCTGAGCCGGCGCGGGAGGCGGCGACTTGGCGGCACCACCGGCTGCAGCTGAAGTCGGCGTTGGCACGGCGGGGCGGGCGTTGGTGG
>SOZI01000207.1:8964-27151 GCA_006352295.1 Rhodotorula diobovata | reverse complement strand
GAGTGCGGGAGGGGGAGGGAGTCGACTGCGCGTCGGCGGAGAGACGGGGAGGGAGCGGCGTCAGTCAGTAACTGAGGCGGGAGGGCAACAGGACGACGACGACGCACAGCTGACGATGCCCTTCCCTCGCGTCTTCTCCACCCACCCAGCAGGCTCACGCCACGCCACCTGCCCGACACGCAACAGAATCAGCCTCCTTCGCTTTAGCGCGCCTCCACCGCGGGAAGAGGAAACAAAAGCAACGCACCACGGGCTCGACGACCCTCGCCGGCAGTCCCACCTCCGCCACGACCGCCCAGCGCCCAGCCCGGCTCAGGACCCTCACCTTGCCGTCCCACCCGCCGACGGCGAGCCACTCGCCGCCCGGCGCCCACGCGACGGTGCGGATCCCGAGGCCGACGTACGGGGCTGTCGAGCGCTCTCGGCGCGAGAGGTCGTGCGCTCCGAGCTGCGGGGGCTGCGGCGGAGGGGCGGGAGCGGCGGGCTTTCGAGAGGCGCGAGAGGAGGCGGTGGGTGCAGGAGGGGGAGAGAGGGACGAGTAGGGAGAGAAGGTCGAGAGGAGGCGGCCGTCGGGGGTGAAGACGTGCAGCGTGTACTGCGCGCGCCGTCTCACTCTCGTCAGTCGAGGCGCGCCTCTCAGGGACAGATGGAGAGGGTAAGTGAGTGCGCACGTCTGTCACGGCACTCCAGGCGGCGAGGTACCGCCCGCAGGGACTCCACGCCACGTCCGCGAGGTCGCTGTTGGGGTCCTGCAGCGGGATCGTCTGTTCCCTCCTCCCCCTCGTCAGCCCTCAAGTCAAGTAATACGTGAACGAGGGGGGCAGGGAGACGCACGCGCATGAGGGACCACGCCGAGGTCGAGTAGATGCCGATCACGTCGCGCGAGTGGTGCCGTTCCAGGACGGCGAGGAAGGCGCCGTCGGGGCGAAAAGAGTAGCCTGCGTGGGGTTCGCTGTCTGTCAGAGAGCGTAGGGAACGTGGAGCACGAGGACGGGCGCACCGTGAGGGTGCGAGTGCTTTGGGTTGACGATGGAGAGGGCGTTGCCCGGATCGGCGAGGCGGAAGAGCGACAGGCGCAGCTACGGATCCCAGCGCATCAGCACGTGTCTCAACGCCATGCAGCAAAGAAAGGCGAAACGCACGTGGTGTGCGCTCCAGCTCAAGACGACGGGCTCCCCCTCTGGGCCAAGGTGTGCCCACTCGACCGCGACGGCGCCCTCGTTCCCGACGTCGAGGCGCGCATGGAGGCCCTCATGGTCTGGGTGGATGACCCAGGCTGTGCGGTGCTTGAGTGCTGCGACGAGGATGAGGAACGGCGCGCAGGGCGACACGGTGAGGTTGAGGTTGAGCGAAGGGCCAGGGTCACCACTACTGCGGGTGGGTGCGGATGCGGGCAGGGGCAGGGCCCACGTGCGCAGGACCTGGAGGGTCTGTATGTTGCGCAGCACGACGCGGTCCTTGTGGATCGAGACGAGGCGGTGCGAGTCTGGGAGGAGCACCGACGACGCGTGCCGGTCTGGCGGCGAGGGGGCAAGCGGTGAGCGTGCTCAGTCTGGTGTGGATAGGAGGAAAAGAGCTCACAGAGAGGCGAAAGCTCCCACGAGGCCATGGTTCGCGCAAGTCGACCTGAGCTGATGAGGGCGAGCGGGGCGGCCCCCGCGGAGGATTCGCTCAACTTTGTGGCTCGCACCCAAGTCGACTCACTTAACCCGACTCTCGAGAGTCGACAGCTATGGAGCATGCTACTGGCAACAACACACGCATTGCGAAAGAAGAGCAACCACCGCCCACGCCCCTTCCCTCATGTCTAAGCGCCCGCCCGGGCCCCCCAGCCGCTCCAGCCCTCACTCGCCCTCCCTACCCAAGCACCGACGTCCACCTCGCCCCCTCAATGCGGCGACCCCGCCCTCGACGTCCCAACCCCACCGCCCCCGCCGACGCTCCCCGCGCGGCTCCCCGTCGTCGGCGGGCAGCACTGGTTGTCGGCGCACGCGGCGCCCTCGGCACACAGGACGGGGCACCCCTCCGTCTCGAGTCCGCGCTCGGCAGCCGCCGCCTCGCTGATGTGGCTCAGGGGACCCAGCCCGTCCGCCGCGCCGCCGCCACCGACGCCGCCGTCGCCGTCCCCTCCTGCTCCTCCGCCGGGGCCCGCGCCGGCGCTCGTCGACGCGACGATCTCGGGCTGGATCGTGCTGCTGTGGATGCCAAATCGGTGGAAGCGCTGCTTGATCTCGCGACTGACCGAGACGAGGTTGCGAGAGTGGACCATGATGTGCACCGAGGCGACAATCTTGGACTCGGAGAGCGACCACACGTGCAGGTCTGTGCGTGAAGGGGTAAGGGTGAGTTTGGGTCGAGAGCGGGTGGACTGGAAGTGAGGAGGGAGGCGCACCGTGCACGTTGATGACGCCGGGGACGGCCGCGATGCTCGACCGCAGGCGCTCGAGCGGGACCGACGACGGGACGCCCTGCAGCAGGATGAACGACGCAGACTTGACCAGCGGGAGCGCGCTCGAGAAGACTGCCGCGAGACGAGAGGCTGGCGGGTCAGTGTCTCGCTGCTGAGAGAGTGAACTAGGAGGAGGAAGGAGGAGAGAGTCGAGCGCACTGATGATGGTGATGACGAGCGAGATGCCCGGGTCGGTGTACATGCGCCACGAGTAGTCGGTGAGCCAGATGAACAGGCCCGCGGCAATCACGCCCACGTTGCCCAGCTGTTGCACTCGAAAATTACGTCAGCCCCTCGAGAGGAGCGAGCGAGGGAGGAGGGAGAGCCAGAGACGCACCGCATCCCCGAGCACATGCAGGAAGACCCCCTGCATGTTCATCGCCCCGTCGTTCCCTCCATGCCCCCCATGCCCCCCATGCCCCGCATGCCCACCGACGTCCTCCCTTCCCCCCTCAAGCGCATGCCCATCGTGCCCGTCCGTCCCGTCCACCCCGTCCCCCTCGACCGCCCCCGCCCCGCCCGCCGCCCCCCCCGTCAGCACGGTCCCGTACCCGGCATTGTGCGCCTTCTTGAGCACGTTGGCGCGCATCTCGCCCGGGTGGCAGTACAGCTCGTCCTCGGCCTGTGCCTCGTCGTCCTCGTCCTCGGCGTCGGACGAGGCCGCGGACGACGACGCGCCGCTGCCGCGGTCCGAAGGGACCCCGACGGCCGTGCTCGATCCGGCGGGGGACGAGGCGCGGTCGGCGGCACGCGCTCGTGCTGGTGCTTGCGCAGAGAGAAGCGGCGAGCGCTCGCCCGATCCCGAGCCGGAAGAGCGTGCGGGGCGGCGCGGCGCCTCTGCGTCCGCCTCGACGTCGGCATGGCTGTGCGCGTGCGCCTTGTGCGCCCCTCCTCCTCCACCGTGGGAATGCCCGTGCCCGTGTCCGCCGCCGCCGCCGCCGTGCGAGTGCCCGCCATGGTCATGGAACAGGAAGAGGCCGACAATGTTGCTCACGAGGCCGGCGCACCCGACGACGGTGATGAGCTGCGGGTTGGTCACCTCTGCTTGGGTGCGCGCGGGCGGGGTGCGGGGCGTCAGCTTTTGCTGCGAATGCGAATGAGGAGGAGGAGGAGGGAGAGGGCGCAGCGGACCGGTGTAGTTGACGAAGCGCGCGATGGCCTCCATGCCGATCGAGAAGCACAGCGCGAGGAGGAAGACGCCGTTGATGAGTGCTGCGAGTAGCCCCGTCAGCCCCCATCGTCTCCTGAGAGTGGGGAAGAGTGGCCTCGAGGCGGCGCGCACCTCCGAGGACTTCGGCGCGCTGCCACCCGTACGACAGCTGGGACGAGGCGGAGCTCTTGCCGGCGAGTTTGAGCGCCTGGAGGGCGACGACGAGGCTGATGACGTCGTTGAGCCTGTTTGTGACCCACCGAGTGTGCGTCAGTCTCTTGTTCAAGGCTTGACGGGCGGCGGGTGAGGGGCTGGCAGAGGTAGGTGCCCGCGGAGGGAGGGAGCGAGACGGGCATGTGGAAGCTGTCTGCGACGAGGGCGAGGCTGCCGACTGCTGTGCCGACGCCGAGTTCGAGGAAGAGGAACGCCGTGTCGACTGTCAACGTGCGAGTGGTGGCCATCCCATCCCCGTGAGGTCAGCAAGGGGGCGGCGGCGATGAGGCGAGTGAGGCGAGGCAGAACGCACTGGCGAGGAGCAGTTTGAGCTTGAACGCTCGTCGGTCGCTGGACATGGTGAGCGTGCAGGCCTGCTCGACGGGATCTAGCGACACTGGAGCGGCAGTTGAGACTTGAGAGCGTTGAGAGAGGGTGTGGCTCGCGCACGCGCGGCGGCGGCGGCGACAACGACGACAACCGCGCCGCCCGCCGACTGGCACCGCTCTACACGCTGCAGTACAGTCAAACCTCTCTAAAGCCATGGCTTGCAGAAGGCGCCCCGGCCATGGTATGAGAGAGCCCATGGCTCTACAGGATCGGGTCATGGCTCGCTCAATTTCGCTCGTATCAGGCTGGAAGATGCACCAAACAACGCGCAAAAGCTTTTCGAGTGCGTTCCCGTCGAGAGAGAGGGAGCCACGAGTCGATTTCAACCAAAGTACCGGTCGAGGACCGTCTGCTGCTTCGAGTCCTCCGCCGCTCGGCGCAGCTCCCTCATGTTTGCCTTCAAGGCCCAGTACGAGTCCGTCCATGCCTTACCAGGGCGGAGAGACGCAAAGAGCGCGAGATCCCTCCAGCGCAGTGACCGCCTGGACCGCCGAGACAACATCGACGGCCTGCTCGTCCTCCTCCTCGTCCTCCTCCAGGTTGATGGTACCCTCCTCGACGCCCTGCGTGTAGAGCACCTCGACGACAATGTCGGCGTCCAGGAGGGCCTCCGTGACGGCGGTATTCTCGTCCACAGGCGCGCAGAGGAAGTCAATGCTCATCTTCGAGCTGGCGGAGATGACCTGGGCCTCGACGAGCGCCTCGTTCTTAGCGTCGAGGAGCCGGTAGGCGAAGTTGAGCTCGCCATCCACGAGCGTGTCGTCAAAGAACGAGGGCGAGAGCGCGGCAACGCGATCGACCAACTCGTCCGCCGACCGCGGCGAGAGGATGCCCGCCTTGCGCCGGCAGTTGCCGACGGTCGAGGGCTTGACGTTTGACCTTGTTGCACGCCTTGCGTGCCATCGTCATGCCCTTGTGGATGTTGACCTGGTAGAGCCCATCGCGCACGCCGGCCACGGTCGTACTTAACCCTCCGCTTCAGCGCCTTCAAGCGCACGTTGCAGCTGTACATTGCAGCCGCAGGGAGTGCTTGCAACTTGGGCGACGGCACTGGGTACCGATGCTCGGGTGGCTCGAGCAGGACCGGCCGAGCGAGCGGAACCCCCCGGTCCGCTGGCCATTGTCCTCCGGCGAGTCTCACTGCCCCTCCTTCGGTGTTGAGCCCGCGCCGCCTCATTACGCTTGCCCTCGCGGGGCCTTGTGTCTGTACTTCCGTTTGATCGAGCACAACGACGGCTGCGCTTCCAGACGTTGCAGAGCCTGCAGCAGGCCGTTGGACTCGCGGGCGACGAGCAGGGGTACGACGGGTAACCCTTCGGCGAGTTCGACAGGCCGGCAACCAGCGAGGCGCCGACGCGGCCTTGTTCTTTCCTCGATCGCGGCCACCACCACCCAGGGAGAAGAGGGGGCCCAGGACCGACCTCATTTGGGTTGCGCTCCATGCCGCACGCCAGGCCCTGCCGGGCCGGGGCCGCGGTTTCGTCGTCGTCGGAGGGCGGCTCTGCTTCCTCTTCGCTGGGGCCCTCTTGCTCGATCGCGCTCGCTCGCTGTCGTGCTCCAGCTTCCCAAACCCCGCCTGATTGCCCCGGGAAACCAAGCGATCTCGGTCCCACCCCGTGGTGCGTGCGCGCGGGTGCGCGTGCGTGCGTGCGTTGGCGCCCGACCCCTTTTGTCGTCCGTTCGTTCGCTCGTCCGTTCGTGTCTGCCGGGGGCGGACTGCAACCCCGCCCCATAAGTCTGTGGCTCGATCCGCTTCGTTCGCTTGTCTCGTCAGCAGACACGCCGCCCGGCACCTTTTCACCGTCGCCCGCCCGGTCCCCCCACTCAAGTCCGTCGCTGTGTGCCGCCGTTCTCTCTGCATACCCACCATCGCGGCTGCGACGATTCAACACGACCTGTCTCTCCCACGGCCATGTACGACGAAGGTGGATGGAACCAACCGCTCGACCCTTCGCCGCCGCCTTTGGTAGGAACCGCGGGCAACGGTGCGCCTCACCCTCGACTCGTGCGCGTCTCTTCGTACGACACGAATGTCCAACTGACGCCGCCCTGGCCTCGCAGCGTACGCCGGGCCCTCGTCAGCCGCCTTCGTCCCCCAGGATGCTCCCGCACCCGCACCACCACCGCCCGCCGCGCGTCCACCAGCCCCACCCTCGTCGCACCACCTCCCCGTCGCCGTCCCCGCGCACGCCTCGACGCCTCCCTCGCCCACCCGCACCCGGTCCGACCGCCCGCCGCGACCGATGAACGCGTGGCTCTTGTTCCGCACCGCGCAGCTGCGACAGATGCAGGAGGACAATCCCGGGTTGCGCAAGAGCCAGGGCGAGCTGAGCAAGGTGAGCCCGCACCCCTTTCATTCTCGCTCGCACCCCTCCTTTCTTCCCATTGCTGCACTTCGCACACTGAGTGTGCTCAGGACGCTGACCCTCCTCCGTCTCCAATGTTTGCCCCCGTCGCAGTTGATTGCGGAAATGTGGAAGACGGTCTCACCCGAGGCGCGTCCCCGTGGTTTCTTTTCTTCTCGCGGCCGTCTCAACTTCCAGCTCGGCCGCGCCGGCCCCGCTTGTCCTGGTGCTGACCCCTCCTCACGGATCGACACCGCGTTGTGCAGGTCAAGCAGGGGTACGAGGACCTCGCCCGGCAGCGCAAGGTCGAGCATCAGCGCATCTACCCTGGTGCGTGTCGAACCGCGCCATCGCATCCTTCCCTCTCGCTCTCGGCCGGGAGCTGACCTCTCAGTCCCTTCGCCCGTGTGTGCCCCTCGCGCAGATTACCGCTACTCGCCCGCTGGGAACCCGCCCAAGAAGCCCAAAGCGAGCAAGCTCAAGCGGACGGCCTCGTCTGGCACGCCGCGCGCGACTCGACCGCACCTGCGCCTGTCGCCCTCGCAGCATGCGTACCGCCCGGCGGGCTACGACGGCGAGCACGACACCGGCGGCGCCGACGGACCCGGCACCTCTGCGTCTGCGTCTGCGTCCGCCTCGGCATCGACATCGACGTCGACGTCGTCTTCGGCCAACGATTCACCCCGGTACGGTGCCCTCCCGACACCGACGACTTCGTCCTGGACAGCCCACGGCGGCATGTACGCCCCGTCGGACGACCTGTCCCCTCCGCCGGGGAGCGCCCACCCCCTCGGGTACGACCACGAGCTCGTGCAGCGCTTTGTCGGCGCGGCGTCGCCGCGACTCGCCCCGCCGCTGAGCGCCCCGCCGACCATGGCGCACTTTCCGCGCTCGTTCTCGGGCTCGGCGGCGTCGGGCTCGTCGGCGCTCGGGCTGTCGATGGCTCTGCCGTCGCACCACCACCAGCAGCAGGTGCGCAGTCACTTCCCGCTCTCTCCTCTGTCTGTCGCCTACGCGAACGGCGTTCCCTAGGCTGATGAACTCGCCCGCAACGCGCTCGCAGCCGCCTCACCAGCCCTCATGGCTCTCGCAGCTGCAGTCCGGGTCCCTCGCCCCGCCGACCTCGCGCCATTCCTTCTCCCCATCGTCCTCCACGGCAACCAGCGCCGCCGGATCTTACGCCCACTCGCACCTGCACGTCCAGTCGCACTACATGTCGCCCCCCTCATCCGCGACGCACGCCCCCGCGCCGTACCCCTCGTCCGCCGCGTCGTCGAGCGCGCGGGCCTACGCGCCGCACCGCGCGTCGCACGGCGATGCCGCCGCTGCCCCCGCGCAGCTGCCTCCCCTCGCGCATGTGTACCCGCACGCGCACGCGCAGTACTGGACGGACGAGGCCGGCTCGTCTTCTGCGGCGTACGCGCATTCGCAGCAGCGGCCGTTCTCACCCAGTGCGGCGCACCACCCGCTGCAGCACGGGCACGGGCACGGGCACGGGCACGGGCAGCATCTCGGCGGCGGCGGCGGAGGAGGAGGAGGAGAGGGGGGAGGAGCCGAGGCGCACTGGCAGGACGACCCAGGGTCGCAGCACCCGCAGCCGCAGAGCGTGTCGCCCATGGCGGTGTATGGCGGGGTGGCGGTCCCTGCATCGGGGTCCGGCGCGGGGGCGGGGTCGCACCAGCAGCAGCAGGAGCACCGCCCGGGGCAGTACTGGAGCGAGCAACGGCACCACCACCAGCGGGAGGCCGACGACGCGCCCCCGATGGGGATGGGGGGTTACATGGACCCCAACTCCGCGGCCGTGTCGCACCACCACCACCACCACCAGCAGCGGCAGCAGCAGGGCGACGCGCCGAGCTACGGGTACGCGACGGCGGCGGCGGCGGCGCTCGCAGGCGTGTACGGCGAGCACGCGCGGCCGGCCCCTTCGCTTGGTGGCCCGCTCCAGGCCCACATGCGTGACGCGTCGGGCGAGAGCGACGCGGCGTCTTACTACGAGCACCACGCGCGCTGAAGACGGAGGCCTCTCCTTTCTTTCTCTCTGTCTCTCTCTCCTCTCTCTCTATCTCTCTCTTTTGCAGGTTGTTTCCCGTCGTCTTCACTTTTCTTGGCTGTCCAGACGTACTTGTGCCGTGGTCATCCCCCGTTTGCGTCTCTCGAGGTTTCTGTGCCGCACCGCTCGCTCTCCGCTCTCCCACTCTCTCTATCGCTTCCGGTCAGCCGTCCGCAATGCATCGCATCCTGAACTAGCCGACTCGCTGCGCGCGGGGTGGTGGGGGCGAGGCGCCGCGGATGCGGAACAGCGCGCAAAGGCGGGCCGAAGCGTTGCAGCTTTAGAGGGAGAGAAGTGAGTGACGACATGGGGGCGAGGGAGGAGCGACATGGGGATGCGAGACTGCGGGGCGGGGCGGAGAACAAGGAGGAGCAGGTGTGTGGCGGAAGAATTGGGCGTGGACGGGGGTATCGCGCTTGGGAAATGGTATTGAGGCGAGGAAGGTAAGGGCAAGCGGTAAGGGTCATGCGGTGGTGCGCTGCCTTTCCTGGGCGAGCTCGACCTGTTCCCAGATGGTTGCTTCGAGCTGCGAGAACGCACAGCGAACATGAACGAGAGAAGCATGCGTCGACGAAAAGTCAGCCTTCCCAAGCCCCGCTCAACGAAAGAGGGTCCGAAGAAGCGCTCGCGAACGCACCTCCTTTGCCCGGACAGGCTTGGCCAAGTAGGTCGACATGCCCGCGTCGAGGCACCGCTCGCGGTCGCCTGCGATGGCGCTCGCCGTGAGGGCGACGATGGGCAGGTCGCGGATGCGTGGGTCGCACGAGCGACGGATCTGCTTCGTCGCTTCGTAGCCGTCGACGCCGGGCATTTGGCCCTGTTCCAGATTCGAGAGTATGTCAGCCTTAGTCGTGACAGGTCATGGGCGGGGAGGAAGACGGGAAGGACGCACGTCCATGAGGACGACAGAGAACTCGTGCTGCTGGACCTTGTCGACGGCCTCCTGACCATTGTGGACCGCGTCGACGACGAACTGTGCCACAGGGAATCGTCAGCAAAGGTGTGAAGAGGAACGGAAAGATGCGACGACGTGGACGACTCACGCCTGCCTTTCGCAGCTGGCGGTTGACAATCTCGCTGATGAGCTCGTTGTCCTCGGCGAGCAAGACGCGCACGTCCTCGGGCCGGCGACCCCGTCGTCTCTCCTCGACGTCCTCGTGTCCCTCTTCGCCATCAGCTGCGCCGCCCTGCGACGTCGTCGAGGCGGGCGCCTTGTTGAAGGGGATGGTGATCGTCATACGGGAGCCCTCGCCCAGCGTGGACGAGAGGTCGATCGCGCCGTCCATCAGCTCGACGAGCTGATGAGAACGTTCTGGGAGTCAGCATGTGCTCGAGAAAGAGAGGCACAGCGAGAGGAGGGCGCACGTTCTTGGTGATCGACAGCCCGAGGCCTGAGCCGCCGTACTCGCGGGCCGTGCCCGCGCTCGCCTGCTTGAACGGCGTAAAGAGCGTCGGGAGCACGTCCTCGTCGATGCCAAGCCCAGTGTCGCAGATCTCGAAGCGGACGACCACACGCGAGTCGTCCTCGGAGAGCTGCTTGAGGTTGAGGCTGACCTTGCCTTCGCCTGCGGTCGACGAGGAGTCCGTCATTAGGCCCAGTAGGTGACTAGGACAGAGAGGAGAGAGAGGACGCACGCGTAAACTTGACGCTGTTGCCGAGAGCGTTCGCCAGAATCTGCCGCAGGCGCAGCCTGTCGCCGAGGAGCGCACCCTCGAACGAGACGTCGACGTTCTCGGCAAACTCGAGCCCCTTCTTCTGCGCGAGGACCCCAAACAGGCTCGCGTCGGCGAGCAGGTCCGAGAGCCTGAACGGCTTGGCCTCGAGCTTGAGCTCGCCCGTCTCGACCTTGCGGAAGTCGAGGACGGCGCCGACGAGGTCGAGGAGAATCTCGGCGCTGCGGACACCCTTCTCGACGAGGGCGCGCTGGTCTTCTGCGAGGCGGTCCGAGTCGGCGAGAAGAAGCCTGCGCGCGGAAGGACACAGGATGCGGTTCAGCTCCTCGCACGCCGGGCGGCAGCCCTCCTTCGGGAGAGAGCCAACGCACTCGCAGATGCCGAGGATTCCAGCTATAGGTGTGCGGATCTCGTGGCTGATGGTCGTGAGGAAGTCGGTCTTGAGCCGGCTCGCCTCGCGTGCGGCGAGCTCCGACGCCTTCAGCTCGGCCGCCTGACTGCGCGTCTTCTCGAGCTCCTCCTCGGCCCGGATGCGCTCAGACACGTCGACGCCGACGGCGATGCAGCCTGCGATGGCCGTCGCGTCGGGGTGCGAGGCCGGGATGGACGGGTCACCGACGAGGGGGACGAGCTGCGCGGCGGTGTTCGGTGAGCCGGATGCTGTCAAGGCCGGAGGGAGCGAGAAAGGGTGGACCCACTCGGTACCGCGTGTGTCGCTTTCCACCTTTGCCGTCGTCGGTCACGGTTTGCACCTGGACGACCTCGTCTTCCCCGTCCAACACCTTGCGCACGCCCTCCCTCAAGTCCTGGTCGGCGCACAAGTCGTGGAAGCGCTCGCCGACAAGCTTTGGCGGGTGCGATTTGAAATTGAAGGGCGGCCATTTGCCTGAGGATGGGGGGCGTTAGTCGCGGCTGCTACTAGTAGCTGTGCGCTCGGAGCCAGAGGGACGACTTGCCCTCGAAGAAGGTCTGCAGGGACGCAAGGGTGAGTCTCGAGTAGTGTACAGCATGATCAGAGCGAAAGGACGCACCACCCGCAGGTCGGTGTCAATCGTGAGCAGGGTTAGTTCTGCGAGAGAGCATCGCAGGCGGGGAAGGGTGAGCGGATCTCCACCGGTGGCAGGCCGGTTGGGAAGGAGGACGGACCGGAGCCCGCGAGGACGGCCTTTGTGCGCTCCTTGACGAGCAGTGCGTCGTGCCGGGTCTGGGATGAGCGAGCGAGGGCGACAGGGTGTCAGTGCGCGTCCGTAGGATCGAGCGGGTTAAGGACAGCAGGGCCGCACCTTGACCAAGCGGTCCACCTTGTTGATGTTGGCAACCCAGAACGTGATCTCGCCCTCCGAGTCCCTGTGCGCGCGGCCCTCGCACATGTGCCAGCGGAAGACGCCGTGCGCGTCTTTGATGCGGTACTCGATCGCAAAGTCCTCGCCCGACTTCATCGCGCCGAGGTAGACCCCAAGCGCGTAATCGAGGTCGTCCGGGTGGAACTTGTCTGCAGAGCGCAGACGAAGCGAGTCAGGAAACGAAGAGTGGGGGGGAGAAAGAAGGCGCAGAGCGCGGACGCACCCACCCACTCTTCAACGCTGGGGCGGTAGTGTTCGTCCATGCCCGTGTACTGGTACCACCCGTCCGAGATCCACAGGAGCTGGCCTGTTGGATCGGTCAAGAAGACGATCTGCGCGCGCCGCAGCGAGAAAGTCAGCGAAACCACGGCAAAGACTCGTCGGAGGTGGCAAAAGGCGCACCGTCGGCATGGTCGCCATGGTGTCAACGAGCTGCTCGAACGTCGGCTTCAGTCGAACGTCGCGTGTGCGGAGGTCGTCCGTGAGCTGCCCCAGCGCCTGGGCCGGCAAAGGCTCGTCGCCTCCCTCAGGCGCTCCGATCGGCGAGTTGTTGGCTCGGGGAGTTGACGCTGAAGACGCAGCGAAGCTTTGACGGCGACTGCTGTCCGCGGTGCCTGTAGGTGGTGCCGGGCTCGACATGGCCGCCGACGAGGACGACGTTCGCGACAAGGACGGATCGCTCAGATCGAGCGACGACATGGTCGGCGAAAGGCGCGTCTCGTATGGCGCCGGCCTGGTGCAGACGCGGCTGGTGGCGGTCACGGTCGCCAATGCGCTCCTCGCTTCGGGCGAAACGGGGAGGTTGGCGCGATCCTCGCCCGTGACGACCCGTCGCCTGCGACTCATGCTCGAGTCCGACTGGGCGCTCGACGACGAGTACGAGCGCGCCGGCGACGGAGGGACCGACTCTTCGCTCGCGCTGACGGCCTCGCTCGGCGGGTTGTACGGCGATTTGGACGGCGGTCTCGAGGGCGGTTCGGATGCCGGAGGCGAGAGGATGGCCCCGGCGAGTGCGGGCGAGCGGGGGAGGGGCCCTGTCGGCGTAGGAGGAGGCTTGGCAGGGCGGAGGAAGAGGACGGTGTAGGCGGTCGAGGGGGACGGCGACTCGAGGCTGGCGCAGACGGTCGACGTGACGAGCACGGTCGCCTTCCTCAGTTCTCGACTCGCGCCTGACTGGAAGACGTAGTCGAGGTCGACGCCCTCACCCCATGCGACCGCCTGAGAGCGAAGCGCGAGGGCGTCGAGCGTCGCTCGCAAGTCGACCTCGGGCGAGTGTCCTGTCGCGTCGTCGGCGTCCGGTTGGCCGTTCGCCCAGGTGAGGAAGACGTCTGCTGCGGTCGTCCCCGTCGTCGTTGCGTCGGCCTGAGTGGTCTCGAGCCCGAGCACGCGACGCGCAGCGGGCGAGGCGTCCGCCAAGCCGAGAGAAGGGCCTGCGAAGACGGCGACGGCCAAGTTGAACGCGGACGCCGTGTCTTCGGGGGTCATCATGTGTCGCAGCAGAGTACTGACGCTGCACCTTGCCAGCTGTGGAGAATCAAGAGCACCCAGTCCTGCCAGCTGCCAGAGGGAGATGCAACTGATCGGGCTGTTCCATCGAGTGGACCCCGGATCTGCAATGGGCGATCCCTCTCTTCCACTCAGAGCAGTCCATTGCGAGGTCATCCACTTGTCGGCGAGGGAACTCGAGGAAAACGCGAGCAGACGCGAGCCCTCCCGCGCACGGAAGATCGCAACAGCTGTCTTCTCGCTGCAGCGCGCATGCGTGCACGGGCCTCGCTCGCAGTACTGTGGGGGTCGCCTCCACGGGCGCCTCTCTTTGCGCTTCGCTTTCTATGTACATAAAGGCTGGGAATCGAGTCCGCACCTGTCCGCGACGTCCCTGGTCGACCTACATGGTTCGAAGGCGGCGTCGGAATGCCGACACCTGCGGTCGGACCTCTCCCTCGTTGTCCTCTCGTTCGGTTGGTTAGACTGCACTCTGTCCTGTACTGTCTGCAATCTCGACTCCTCGGCTGCTGCCAAGTCAGAAGGACCGGTTCAGTTTGCGCCTCTGACGAGAGGCCGTGCGCCCAACTTGGTCGCGAATCCTCCCCTCGACCTGGAGGACCGAGGCAAGCTTGGGTAAGTCAACGCAATGACAGCGTCGGCAGGTCCACACTACAGGCGCAGCTCCGCGACATTATCGCCGCACATGCTTGGGAAGACGTCGCCAGTACGGCGCTTCTCGCTGCCTTCCCCCGCGGCGCCAGCGCCCGGGCTTGCCCCGCCAGGAACTCAGCGCGCCCCGTCATAGGCCAGCAGAGGTTCGAGCGAGGAGCAGGAGACTGTTCCGGTCTCAGAGGCAAGGCGCAGCGGGCAGCCTACCGTCCGGACCGGTTGAAGCGAAGGACCGACCGATCCGGTGCCTCACCGCGCAGAGCCAGCGGCTGCTGGCGAGAGCAAAGCGATACGTGTGCGGGACCACCCGCGGCAGACCGCAGGCCAGGCATGACCACGCCCAGCACGGGCGATCCGACAGTCGAGTCGAGTTGTCAGTGTCCATCCCGAGCCAAGACAGCGCGATGTGGGCATGCGCAGGGCGTCTCTAGACTTGCACACTGCAGTCTGGCTGCGCGCGTGAGGGAAAGGCGCAACAAGGTGAGGAGAAAAGATTTCGCCGCCACAGAAGCGTCCAAGCGGGCATGGCTGGTCTTGGTCTTCGCATGCAGCCCACAGACGCGAAGCAGCCGGACACTCGCTAGACTGGTCACGCGTGCGGGTGTGCAGACTGTGTGCAGACGCGAAGCGCTAACTTGGCTCTGCGCGTGCCAGAGGGGAAATTTGCGGGCGCCGGCCCTCGATGCGAGCCAGCTTCGGGGGGCGAGGCGACGTGGTTCCGCGAGGGGAGGCTCGAGTGCGGCGCCCATCCCTTGAAGGCAGTTGGCTTCGTCGGCGAGCCTGCAGGTAAGGGCGCGGGCTTGATGAACCTGGCAGGGGAGGGGAAGGAAGAGGAGGTCCTTTGCGGGCTCGAGCGAGAGAGAGGGAAGAGCGAGAGGTTGAGAGAGAGAGAGAGAACGAGACGGGAAGGCGCGGAGCTCCGGCATGGGGATGCCGGCCCGAAATCGAAGAGGCGGGCCTGGGCCTCATTCTGGGCTCTACCGAGACATACTGTGGCCTGCTCGCGCCTCCCGCGCGAGTCCCCCTGGCCCCGTCTGCTCAAAGTGCTCCGTGAGCGCCGGCTCCTCGTGCGTGTCGTCAGCGCAGACGAGCTCGACCCGGACCAGGGCTCAGGACGACCAGCTCGCCCACTGCAGCTAGCGAGCACGCCTCAACTGCGACCTGTGCGCGCGCCCCTCCATCGCCCCTCTCGCGTTGCCTCGTCCTCGCCCCTGCACGCCTCCCTCGTCAGGATCGAGCGATCGCCGCCCGCAGGCCCGGTCCTCGACTGTGTACACGCCTGCCACGAGCGCGTCCCTGGCTTCGATGAGCGCCGACGTGCCCAAAGTGACGGCTCTCCCAGAGCAGCCACGACCACCACCGCCGACAGCCGGGAGCTCGCTCGACGAGGCAGACGCAGGATCAGCAGACGCAGGTGCAGGCGCTGAACCTCGCGCGTCCACTTCATCGTCGTCGTCAAAGGCCACCAATACCAACAGCAACAGCAACGACTCGTCGGCGGGCTACTCGTCGAGGACGTTTCCCTTCCACCGTACGGCGACCAACAGCAACAGCACCAACGCCGTGTCGCCCACAATGTCGCCACGCCCGCAGCTCGCTTCCAACTCGCGCCCGTCCTACATCTCGCTCCCGCCCCGAGCAATGTACGATGGCCGGCCCTCGCCGCCGCCCGATGTCGCGTCGCCCTCGGGCCGCCACTCTGTCTCGAGCGCAGAGTCGTCGGGGAGCCGCATCGCACCGGACCTCGGTGGGTCGTCCGCGCGCTACTTCCCCATGCGCAGCGTCATGTACCCTTCGTCGGGCAAGGCGGGCTCGTCCAGCACAAAGAGCCGCGGGAGCAGAGGCAGCCAGGGCGCCACGAGCGCGCGGTCCCAGTCGCGCTCGCTGCCACCGGGGTCTGCCGAGGCCATCCTCACCGAGGAGGGCTTCCCCGATGAGGACGACGCGCGCGTCAAGGAGGGCATGTCGGACGACGCCGTCAAGCACGGCGCCGAGAACCTCGGCATCGTCCCGCGGCCACAAGAAGAGGGCGGCACGAGCGTGAGCAGTGCCGAGCGACCCTCTGGCCCGCGACGCTCGAGCTCGCGCACCGAAGGCGGCGGCGGAGGGTCTCAGCACACGGTCGGCACCCCGACGTCGGACGCATCGTCGGACGTCAAGCCGCCCTCGCTCGACCCGTTCCTCCCCGAGCCCACCACGCACGCCAAGATCGGCGACCCAGACTCTGACGAGGAAGAGTACGACGGCGACGAGGACTACGACCAGAGCCCTCGGGAGCCGTCGTCCAAGGTGCAGGAGCAGGACTTTGCCGACCCGTCCACGTCGCGCCGCACCCAGTCGCCGCGACCTCCGCCGACCAATCACAGCACGAGCCTGACGGGCGGCAGCAGCAGCAGCGAACGACCGATGCTGATGACGTCGCGCTTCGAGCACAAGGTGACTGAGGACGGCCAGCACCTCGTCATCACGGGACGCGAGGGCGAGCTCGAGCGCTGCGAGGACGAGGTGCGTTCTGTCGCCTTCCGGTTGTCGACTCACCCGTCGCCCGCACTCACGCTTCTTGCTCTCCTGTGCAGCCCATACACGCGCCGGGTGCCGTCCAGGCCTTCGGCGTCCTCATCGCGTTCGACTACGACGAGGACGAGCGCATGACGGTGCAGCAGGTGTCTGAGAACTCGGGCTTCATCCTCGGCCTCCCGCCGCGCACCCTCTTCAAGGTCAAGTGCCTCACCGACGTCCTGGGCGAGGACGAGGGCGACGCGCTGCGCGACGCGATCGACGCGCTCGACGACCGCGACGAGGACCCGACCAACGACGAGCAGGGCCCGTACACGTTCACGCTGTCGGGACACGGCAACCCTGGCACGGCGCAGGACGACGCGCAGAGCCGCGCGCGGCTCGAGTGGACCTGCCACGCGGCGATCCACCGCCCGAGCCCGGAGCGGCAGCCCAAGCGGCTCGTGCTCGAGCTCGAACTCGTCGATGACCAGATCAACCCGCTCACGACCGAGTCGAGCGAGCCCGTCTCGACCGAGGACCGTGGCGGCATGGCCAACGCCGCGGGCGAGAGCGACAACGGCATCAACCCGACCGAGGCCGACCTCATCGAGAGCACCGTCTCGATCGCGAGGCCGTTGCGCATGCTCGCGCGCAACAAGTCGACGCGCATGCGGCGACGAAAAGTGCGCCGCGGGCTCGACGACCTCGACGTGGTCGGGCTCCTGAGCCAGATCAACGACCAGCTGAGCAAGACGGACGAGCTCGAGACGTTCCTCAAGATCACGGCAGGCGTCTTCAAGGAGCTGACCGAGTTCGACCGGGTCATGGTGTACCAGTTCGACGAGGCGTGGAACGGCCGCGTCGTGGCCGAACAGGTAGACTGGACCCGCACCAAGGACCTCTTCCGCGGGCTCAACTTCCCCGCGTCTGACATCCCGCCTCAGGCGCGCGCACTGTACCGCCTCAACAAGGTCCGCGTCCTGTACGACCGCGACCAGCCGACGGCGCGCCTGTGCTGCCGCTCGATGGACGAGGTCGACGTCCCTCTCGACATGACGCACTGTCACCTGCGGGCCATGTCGCCGATCCACATCAAGTACCTCGGCAACATGGGCGTGCGCTCGTCCATGTCGATCTCGATCACGGCCTTTGGCGACCTGTGGGGGCTCATCGCGCTCCACACGTACGGCCGCTACGGCCACCGCGTGTCGTTCCCCGTGCGCCAGCTGTGCAAGCTCCTCGGGCAGAGCATCTCGCGCAACATTGAGCGCATCTCGTTCGCGAGTCGGCTCCAGGCACGCAAGCTCATCAACACGGCCGCGAGCGACCAGAACCCGGGAGGGTACATCCTCGCAAAGGCCGACGACCTCCTCGACCTGTTCCATGCCGACTTTGGCATGCTCAGCATCGGCGACGAGGCAAAGGTGCGCTCCCTTTTTCGCGGTTTCTCTCTCTCTCTTCTCATTCTGCCGCACGTCGCTCACTCGCGCCCACCTCGCGACCATGCAGATTCTCGGCCAGGTGAGCAACTCTCAGGAGCTGCTCGCTGTCCTCGAGTACCTGCGCGCCAAGCGTTTCGGCGGCCTCCAGTCGACGCAGGACATCAACGCAGACTTTCCCGAGATCGACTACCCGGGCGGGTTCAAGCTCATCGCCGGCCTCCTCTGTGTCCCCCTGTCGGCCGAGGGCAAGGACTTCATCTTTTTCTGCCGCTCTCCGCAGGAGCAAGAGGTGCGGTGGGCGGGCAACCCGTACACGAACAAGACGATCAACGACTACCAGCCGCTCGAGCCGCGCAAGTCGTTCGCGCAGTGGACCGAGGTCGTCAAGGGCAAGGGGCGCGCATGGACCGACGAGGAGAAGGAGACGGCGAGCGTCTTGTGCCTCGTCTACGGTGCGCCCCCGCCCCCCCCC
>SOZI01000206.1:0-27201 GCA_006352295.1 Rhodotorula diobovata | reverse complement strand
CGACGCTTCGTCTCGCAGTACGCCCAAGAGCCGGCCCTCCGCCCCGCCTACCTCAACGTCTCGCAGCCAGCCGGCTCGATGTGGGACACCAAGCTGCCCGCGTCGACCATCCCGCGCATGTACCACTCGGTCGCGACGCTGCTCAACGACGGCTCGGTTTGGGTGGGCGGATCTAACCCCAATGTCGACGTGATTACCGAGGCGAACAATGCCAGCTATCCCTACAAGTGCGCCCTCGTGGCCGTTGCCTCGTTCGCGCGACGCTGACTGACCGCCTCTCCCGCAGGACCGAGTACCGCGTCGAGCGTTTCTACCCTGTGCGCTCTCTTTCTTCCAGCCCTTCATCGGAAGGAAAGGCTGACCCGCCGAGCCGGTGTGCATCTGCAGAGCTACTATGACGCCCCGCGCCCCGAACCTAGCAACCTTCCGTCCACAATCTCGTACGGCGGCGAGCCCTTCAACCTCACTCTGCCTGCTTCCTCCCTCGGCCAAGACGTCGACCTTGACGGGGGCGCATTCAGCATCATGCTCATGCGTTTTGGCTTCTCGACCCAGTGCGCCTGTCTCTCACCTTTTCTCGAGGGCGCGCGTACGCCAAGCTGACGTCCTCCACGCGCGCATAGCGTCATGAACATGGGAGCTCGTGCGCTCGAGCTCACGCACTCGTACACGCTCAGCAGTGACGGGTCGGCCACGCTACACGTCGCGCAGCTCCCGCCCAACCCGGCGCTCTTTGTGCCTGGCCCCGCCGTCCTGTGCGCGGCCCTGCCCCGGCCTTTCCTTCGACGACTCGCACTGACCCCCGGTCGTCCTTACAGCTTCGTCGTCGTCAACGGCGTGCCCTCGATCGGGCACGACCTCATAGTCGGCAACGGCCAGCTCGGCACGCAGCCCACGTCGCCCGCCGTCGCGCTCCCGGCCTCGTCGCGCCGGCAAGTCGCCAACGCTGTCGGCGAGGTCCCTCCGGCGCCCGCGGTTGCCGGCGCAAGCAGGACGGCCGGCGATTGGGTCGTTGCGCTCCTCGGCGGCGTCGCCCTTGGCGCGCTCGTCTGGCTTTAGGCCTTGCGCTCCGAGTCACAGGGTCCCCGTCGCTGCGACAGACAGTCTCTTGCGAGCACATGTGATCAGACCCTCTTGTGCCATCGCGTAGCCACCCTTCCTCGCTTGTCCCTCTCCCTTCCCTCCCTTGCATCGTACCCTGCCCGGCTCCTCGCTTCCTGCATCTCATGCATCCCTCCCTGTGTCGTTCCTCGACTGTGCGGTACTCATACGGTGTCCTCTGCGATGTGGTAGCGCCGCCTCGTGCCGTGGAGAGGGGAGCGGTTCGAGGGCATAGGACCTGGGCAGAAGGAAAAGTGCTCTTTCGCGCGCTGCGTGAGAGCGAGCTGCGTGAGAGCGAGCTGCGTGAGAGCGGCGGAGAAAGACTTGGGCGCAACGCTGAGCCGACAAGCGATGCGTGATGGGCCAGCGGCAGGAAAAAGAGGCAACGTCAAGCGGCGACCATTGTCAAGCCGCGCGTGGACGAGGTCCGAGCGACGGGCGCTGTGACCTCGTCCCAACGCTACGCACACACCTCCACCACCCGTCACGCACAGACCTTCAGCACCCCTCAGGTCGACATTGAGACCTCATGCTGTCCTGCCGCGAGCCCAAGTCTCGACCCGCCATCCGCCCGTTCGAGCGCGACCCGGGGACGACCAGCAGGCGCGTCCCTCGCTGCACTCCTCGTTCGCCTGGCGTCATGCTGCCTTGCAGAGGGAGTCAGAGCTCTGAGACGCTACGAGGGCGATCGAGTGACTGAAAAAATAGATGGGAAAGGGGGACACCTGGAGAAAGTGAAGCGGGGGAGGTCTCAGGCAAGACGAGCGGTCACAAAAGCCGAGGGCGGAGAGAGGAGAAAGGACAAAGGCAAAGTGTTCATGGTACTGCGAGGAGGCGAGGCACTGAAGGGGGCGAGTGACCGAGTGCGGCGGACAAGCCATCAGGACGCTCAGGCCTTTGCCCGCCTCACAGAGCAGCGACTGCGAATGGGGCAGTCTACCATCCCGACGGCACAGCACCCGAGCTGAGGGCATACTCGCGCGAGCTGGGGCGCTCGGCCGACTGCTGCGTCGCAGCGGGCGTCGGGAGTGCCGGGAGTGCCTGCATCGGGACGGCGGCGCGGCCGGTCGGCTGCGGGGACAAGTTGTGGTACGCGCGGACCTGGTACGGGTGCGGCTGTGAAGGCGTCAGGACTGCGCGACAAGAAACCGCTGATTGGAAGATGAGTAGCCCACCTCAAGCTCCGGCTCTGCGCTCGCCTCGGTCTTGACTTGTCCCTCGGCGGGCGAGATCGTGAGCGTCGTCACCTCGTGGCGGTGGATCCCCGCGTTCGGGTTGGGCACAGAGCCGAAAGTGGCGGTGTAGCCGGGGGCGGGTGTGCCGAACGGCGAGGCCTTGTCGCTGCCGCTCCCCTGAGACTGCTCGACGACCTTGCGCGAATTAACTGGGTGCATCGACGAGTGAGTGGCGTACGGGGAGACGGGGGCGAGGCGAGCGAGCACACGAAGGGCGGAGACAGGGTTGAACAGGGAGAGCGGTGAGCAGGAAGAACGGGACAGGTACGACGAGTCGAGCTCACGCGAGACGAGGAGACCGTTGAAGTAGAGCTTGACCAAGCTCAGGTTGGGGAGGACGTGCTGCGTGACGTGAACAGGCGAGTCAGCTCGAAGCTCGAGGCGGACTTGGGAAGGCTGATGAGAAGAGGCCGACGCACCCAGCTGTCCTGCGGCAGGGCGACAAAGAGGGCGGCGTCGATGATGGCAAAGACAGCGGTGATGCCGTTGGTCTCGACCGTGCAGCGGATGATGCGGTCAACGATAGGAGACGAGTGCTGGTAGTCGCTCTTGATTGCCTGGCGCAGGTAGGTGATGCTGCGGGGTGAGCATGAGGACGTCAGTCGCGCCTCTGCAGCGAATCTAGAGTCAGCTCGACGCACAGAGAACCCGTGATGAGGATGTCGGCGACGCTGCGGGACAAGGGCCGTCAAGGTCAGCGACGAAAGCGGCCTCGCGCGGTTGAGTGGAGGGCGACTCACGCGGCCGAGAGAAGCCAGATGGCGACTCCGTAGCGGAACTCGCCAAAGCCTGTTGAGGGCAGAGGTTCCAAGCATGCAACCCGTCAGTTGAACGCACGAAGTGCACGCAAGGCCGACGAACCCACGTACGGGCGAACTCGGAGTCGAGGCGGTAGATGGTCCAGGTCGAGCCGATCGCAAAGGCGAAGCTGAGCTGTCGTCGGCGCGGAGAACAGAGCGAGCGTCAGTAGTGATCTCGCAGTGAGCTGCCGGTACGACGCACGAGCGAAAGGACGCCAATGACGGCCGGAATGCACCAGCTGCGGCGAGAGACGACAAACACGCGCCATGCGTCTTGCCGAGCACGTCCGTCAGTTCTGGAGACACGGCTGCGCAGCGAGCAAAAGGATCGCACAGAAGAGCTGGACAATAAAGGCGACGAGGCCCGTCAGGAACGGGCTGTGCGGCGACGGTGAGCAGTGAGCAGCGTCAGCGTTGCTCTCCTCGGAGCGAGGAATCGAGCTGAACAGGGCAACGCACTCCCACGTGAAGCTCCAGGGGCACTTGACGAGGAAGGCGATGTCGCCGTAGTGCGTCACGGTCCAGAGCTGCGTGAGAAGGGGGGCGAGGCGCAAACGTCGCGGTCAGCTCAGCCGGGGATTTTCGGCGCCTGACGGCTTCGTGAAAGAGCGCACGTAGATCGTGTAGCTGTGCGCGCAGAAGCGTGGTCAAGGGGCGGCGTGAGTCAGGGATGAGCACGACAAGAGCGCGAGGGGGCAAAGGTGCGAAGAGACGCACACCGAGATGGCCGTGTGGAACAGGTCGATGACGAGCAGCGTCACTACGACGCCCGAGATGAGCTTGCGGTCCGTCTTGCCGAACCACGAAAAGTACGTGTACGCCTGGACCGAGGTGACACCGGCGAGGAAGACGCCCAGGATCGTGCCGCTGCGTCGCACGGCCGGGTCATTCGTCAGCCTCAGTTTGGACAGCAGCATCGCTCCTCGCCGGGAAAGCTCACATGAGGCTGCGGGGCCGAAAAAGCAAGTCAGTCGAGGCTGCTCGGTTGAAGAGGTACAAGGAGAGGGGAAGGGAGGGGACGCACAACGCGCCGATCGAGCTGTCGAGCGGGGGGAACGCTGGCGCGGGCGGGAGAGCAGCCTCAGCCATGGCTTAAAGCGATTGACGGGGTGGGTGAACGGGCGCGAGAGCTGCGAGTGGGTAGGAGGGCTGCGGGAAGACGCGGGGGTCAGTGCGGTTCAACGACGACGCGCTCAACTGGTGCGCTCCTGATGGAGAGGGAGGCCCACAGGGCCAGGTATGGGGTAGCGAGTGTGGTCTGAGACAGCCTGCGGAGGCTGCACGAGCGCGGAGAAGCGCTGCGGGCGAAGGATGAGGGCGCGAGTCGAGGAGGGGAGGGAGGTAGGGGGTCCGTCAGCTGCCCGACTCTTCCGGCGCGCGTGCCGGTGAGGCAAGCTGCAGGGCAGAGGGAGGGACTAGCAAGGAGTGACTGGAGAGGCTGGAGAGGACGGCGGAGGAGACGGGAGGAGAAGCGAGTGAAGGAAGCGGAGCAAAGGAGGAGGGACGGGCGACGATCGTTGGGTGGGCCACGTCCAGTTGCGCCGCCTTGCCCCGCTTACCTTCGAACACGTCGAAGATCTGTAAGCGGGGTAGCTACTGCCAGGGGACTCGCGCCGAAGAGCACTCGTCGCTGTAGCTGCTCGAGGTCGAACCCCCTTGCCTCTCCTCCACCTCCCGTGTCCTCTCTCCGTGCGGAGATGCCGGTCAATTGGGTCGCACGCTCCATGTCAGCGTTACCTACGTCGACGAGACAAGGTCGAGGCCGTGCCGACGCGCAAAGTCGCCGTACCGCAGCTCGAACAGCTCGACGCCGGCCTGGCCCACCTCGATGTCGCGCGCGAGCGAGATCCAATGCCTGCAGGGGGAGATTATCGGAGTCGAGCGCATCAGGAGAGAGCATGGAGGAAGAAGGGCGAGCAGGGAAGGCCCGGTCAGCATGAGGTCCGCCGCCTCGAGGAAAGCGCAGCCGTGGAGTGAGAGACAAGCGCACCTCGTCCCCTCGTCCCTCCCCAGAGTCTTCCACACCCTCGCGACAAACAGCGCACTGAGCACCGCGTTCGTGTCCCCGACCCTCGGCGGCTCGACCATCCTCGGCCGCTCCCATCGCCTGTCCTCTTGCTCGTCCCCCTCCCGCGGCTCGAGCACCGTCCCGAGCGCTCGCAGCGCATCGACTTCGCACTGGACTGCCTCGCGCAGCTGAGCTTGCGAGGGGGATGGCAGATCCGCGAGCCGTTGCGCGAGGAGGCGCGCGGGGGCGTACAGCGGCGGACGCACGCAGCCCGCCCGGCGGCCGTTGTCCTCCGCGGCGTACGTCGCCTCGAGGTCGCGCTTGACACGCCGCACGCGGTCGAGCTCCTCCCCCGGGTCATCCGTCGTTCCCTCATCCAGCTCCCTCACGAGCCTCTTCCTCTCCCTGCGCGTCTCCTCCCCCGCCGCTCGCTCCTCCGCGCACAGCTCGCACCCGCACGCGAACCCATGCGGCGCGAGCTTTTCCGCCCTGACCTCGAGCGGGTCCGTCGCGTCCGCGTAGCTGTCGGTGAGTTCGTCCCCCGGGGCGAGGTCGACGCGTGCGCGGAGGAGGAAGAGGGAGCGGAGGAAGGTGTAGGAGGCGGTGGGGACGCAGGAGTGGTTGAGTGCTGATGCGAGGGGAGGGTAAAGCGCTGTGAGGGCGTGGAAGCCTTCTTGTCCGCTGTTGTCGTCGTCGAGGTCGAGGGAGGGCGAGGAGGAAGTGGAGCGCGCGCCAGGAAGGGACGACGCGAGGTCCTCGACGTGAAACGCGTTGAACGTCACGATGCCCTCCGCGCGGGATGGGTCCGCCTCGACGCCCGCTTCGTTGCGCTCGCTTCCCCTCCCGAGCTCCTCCCCCGCCCACAGCTCCCTCATCGCCTCCCTCGCCCTCTCGTCCGCGCCCCTCTCGCCCCCCTCCCCCTCCCCCCCCGCACCTCTCACCCCGTCCCCCGCCCGCCACAGCACCTCACTCCCGCACTCGCCCACCCCCCAGGGCTCCATCCCCCTCGTCCAGACGTTCAACCCCGCGCTGAAGCCCTTGAGCCCCCGCGCGGCCGCCTCCTCCGCCCCACCCCCGCGCACGAGCGGCTTCAGACACGCGAGGAGCGTCCCGCGCGGGATCGGCGCGAGGGCGACGAGCGCGCGACGCCGCCCGGTGGGGTCCGTCGGGGAGGGGCGGATCCCGACGAGGGGTGAGGCAAGGTCCGCCAGGTCGAGCTCAGAGCATGCGGCGGGCGAAGAGTGGAACAGCGCGCGGAGGGTGGCGGGCGAGGGGCCCTGCGCGGCTTCGAGGGTGCGGGCGTGTGCGCGGGTGGAAAGTGCGAGGGCGAGCGGGTCGGGCGGGGAGAGGGCGAGGAGGGGTGAGAGGGTCTCGAGGCAGGTGGGGTAGGACTCGAGGGCGTAGTGCGCGAGGGAGAGGCGGTACAGGAGCTTGGCGCGGAGGGGGTCGAGCGCCAGCGGCGCGCCGTCCGCGTGCCCGAGGGCCACGTCCCTGGGTGGGAGCAGTTCGAGCGCGCGCTGGGCGACGTGCCGGGCGGCGGACGGCAGGTCGAGCTTGAGGTACACAAGGGCGAGGTTCGAGCGTACGGTCGCGCCCAGCCCTCCCTCGTCCTCGTCGCTGCCATTCTCCGACTTGATCGCCGCCAGCGCCCACTCGTACGCCTCGCGCGCTTTAATCCACCTTCCCGCCTTGAAAGCAGCATTCCCTGCATCCTTGAGGGCTGAGGGGGACTTGCCATCAGAAAAGTGGGCAGGCGGGCGCGGGAAGGGAGAAGGGAGTGAGCGGAGGAGAGGCGACGAGGGGAAGAGGCGGACTAGGTCGGACGGGGAGTCGATGCGGATGTGGAAGCCCGAGCGGAGCGAGCGTAGCAGAGGTTCCTTGACGCCTGTGCAAGCCAAGGAACGACGTCAACCGATCACGTCGCGTCTCGAGACGGAACCGGCGGAGGACCTCGCCGCTCGGACGCACCAAAGACGGCTCCAGCGGGGAAAAGCTCGTCGAGCTCGCGCTGTCCGAACCGCGCGGGTACGTGATAGAGGGAGAGAGGCGCGGCTCGGCCCTCGCAGTCCTCGACGACGAGCTGGACGGCAGCGGCGCGGACGGGGGCGGCAACAGTGCGGACGACGAGGACGAGGCCTGTGGGAGGTACGTCTCGTCAGCACGCGTGTACGCGGCCAGGGAAGGTGAGGCGCACCTGTGGCGGGCTTGTCGAGCTCCAAGTGACGGTGCGAGAGCGCGCAAGGTCGAAGCGAGTTGACGTTGGTCGCCCTCGAGAAGTGCTTGCCCGGGCCGATGACGACCTTGCGGGTGCGGACCTGACCCTCTTGATCAAGCTGACGCTCGCGATGAGTGAGCTGAGTGTGCTGCGCGAAGATGGCCGCTCGGGGGAGGGCGTCGGGTGGGGGCAGCGGCGAAGGAGGCGGCAGCGAAGTGGCGGCCTCGCGCAGCGCGTCCCAGTCGAGCGACTCCATCGTGACAGCTCCCGCTAGCGAGCGAGCTCCTGGGCGGGCAAGAAGAGCAAGGGGCAGAGGGTCAAGGCGAGAGAGTCGAGGGAAAGCGACGACGACGACGACGAGAACGAGTCCCCTTCGTCGCTCTCTGGCGCTGTCGGCTAGAGTGCATGGTCCAGGGCTCAAAGAGTGCAGAGCGTGCGCCTGACCAGTCGTCGCTCAACTCGTTTGTCGGGACCAAGGATTCGCGGCCCCACCAACGGACTCTCTCGTTCTCCATCGCCCCTCCTCGTCCCCGCACAGACCCAGACCGCGCCATGGCACCGCCAGTCATCAAGTCAGACTCGGAAGACGACGTCCCGCAACAAGGTACGCTTGCTACCCCATCTTGCTCCCTCCACCTCGAGGGCCCGCTCATCAGCGACTCGGCCCCCCTCGCAGCCCCCGCCAAGCCCGCAAAGCGCGTCGCCCCTCCCACTGCCAACTCGGACGGCGAAGACAAGCCCCAGGCTAGCCTCGCCAAGCGCCCAAAGACGCAAGCCGAAGGTGAGTTGGCGCGTCCGCACGCGTCTTCGCCCTCGAGGTCTCCGCCTCGCGAAGGACTCGAGCTGATGAGGCACCGCACGGGATCTTACAGGCGACAAGACCAGTCCAGAGAAGCGCGCGACGGCCGCCTCGTCCTCAACGGCCAACAAGCCCTCGACCTCCTCGGCGTCATCTAGCACCGACAAGCCCAAGCCGCCCGTCTCATCTTTCTTTGCCCCGCGCTCGACCAAGCCCGCCGCTGCTGCCTTCACCGCTGTCAAGCCCGGCGACAAGGGCAAGGGCAAGGCACCCGCCAAGGACGACGCCGACGAGGAGGACGACGACGGCGATGCGCCGATGAAGCGCGCCGAGAAGGACGCGAGCGAGAGCCCGAGCGGTGCAGAGGGAGACGAGGCGGACGAGGACGAGGAAGAGGACGACGAGGCCGACAAGGAGGAGCAGAAGAAGGCGGCTGTCAAGATGTGCGTGGATCCGGTCCTTGCCTCACGCTGCTTTCGCGCACGTGCCCTGGCAGATTGGCGCATGTGTGGGATCGTCCCAACTTGTGCGAGAGCTCATCATTGTTGCTCCTCCAGCGCCGACATCTTCAGCAAGTCGAGCAAGCCTGACAAGGCGCAGACGAGCTGGAAGGCCGGCGAGCCGTGAGTCTAGACAGGCCTGCTTCGCGTGGCCTGACACACGCCGCGACGGGCAAAGCTGGATTCGTCATGCTGTCGGACTCACGCGATACTCTCCCACAGCGTCCCCTACGCCGCTTTGACGGCCACCTTCTCCAAGATCGACGCGACGACCAAGCGCCTCGAGATCTCTGCCTACCTGACGCACTTCCTCGTCGAGGTCATCGAAAAGACGCCCGAGGACCTCCTCAAGAGTGTGTACCTGTGTATCAACCGCGTGTGTCGCCGCTCCACTTCCTCCCCCTTTCCGCCGCACCCTCTCCGGCAGCCCAGCGCAGTCGCACTGACCTCGTTAACCCCCCCGCGCAGCTTGCGCCCGAGTACGAGTCGCTCGAGCTCGGCATCGGCGAGTCGCTCCTCATGAAGGCCATTGGCGAGTCGTGCGGCCGCAGCCTCGCCCAGGTCAAGGCCGAGTACAAGAAGATCGGCGACCTGGGCGAGGTGGCGTTCAACTCGCGCACGAGGCAGAAGACGCTGTTCAAGAGCAAGCCGCTCACGGTCAGGCAGGTGTTTGACGAGCTTAAGAAGGTGGCGAAGACGAGTGGGGACAAGGTGCGACATCCATTGTCGTCAAGCGCCTTCCGGCTTTTGTAACCGTCACTGTCGAGCCGGCCCGCTAACTCTTTGTCGACCGAATACGGTGCACAGTCCCAAGCGCGCAAGGTCGGGCTCATTAAGGCGCTGCTGGCCAAGTGCGAAGGCGAGGAGACCAAGTTCCTCATTCGCTCGCTCGAGGGCAAGCTCCGCATCGGTCTCGCCGAAAAGACTGTGCGCCCAGCTCTTGCTTTGTCCCTCCTTCTCTCATTCTGTGGCCTCCTCCGCATGCGCCCGCAGGGCCACTGACGCGCATGCGTGTCCGTTCTGTCCCGCAGGCCCTCGTCTCGCTCGCGCACGCGGTCGTCACCGCCGAACACGCCAAGAGCGGCAAGAAGTGGAGCCGCGAGAGGCTGTCGTCGGAGCTCGAAACGGGCGCAGAGATCGTCAAGAGCGTCTTCTCGTGCGTCGCCGTCCCTGCTCGTCGTGCTCCTTGTTTCGTGCGTGTCTGCGCGTACCCAGGGCTGGGGCTGACTGCCGAGGTCACTCTCACAGCGAAATCCCGAGCTACGACCTCGTCGTGCCGGCGCTGCTCGACAACGGCATCGCGCACTTGCAGGAGGCGTGCCAGCTCACTCCCGGTGCGCTGCTCCCTCCGCTTCCCCACGCCTTCTTCCACCTCGACTGACCCGTCTCCCCTCGCCTCCTCACCCCGGCATAGGTATCCCACTCAAGCCCATGCTTGCAAAGCCGACCAAGGCCATCTCCGAGGTGCTCGACCGGTTCGAAGGCAAGCACTTCACGTGCGAGTATAAGTACGACGGCGAGCGCGCCCAGATCCACTTCCTCGAGGACGGGAGCGTGCGCGTCTTCAGTCGCAACAGCGAGGACATGACGGTCAAGTACCCCGAGTTTGTCACGCAGCTGCCAAGAGTGCGTCCACGGCCTCCCTCCTCCTCGACCTCTCTCTTGCCTTCCGAGGCACGTGCTGACGAGGTATTGGGGATCGTCCGTGTTGACAGGCCATCAAGCCCCACACCAAGTCGTTCGTCATTGACGCCGAGGCGGTCGCGTGGGACACCGAGGAGCGCCGCCTGCTCGAGTTCCAGAAGCTGTCGACGCGCAAGCGCAAGGACGTCAAGGCCGAGGACATCAAGGTCAAGGTGCACCTGTTTGCGTTCGACTTGCTCTACCTCAACGGCGAGGTGCGTGTCTTGGCTCTCTCGCTGCCCCTGTCGTCCCGAGGCCCGCGCTGCTCGGCGGGGAAATCCACTTCCTCTCGCGTCTCCCCGAGGAGCTTGTGTGTCCAGTCGACAGAGCTGACAATCTCCGCTCGCGCACACCCGCAGGCCCTCCTCGAGAAGAACCTGCGCGAGCGCCGCGCCCTCCTGCGCGAGCACCTCCAAGCCGTCGACGGCGAGTTTGCGTTTGCACAGTCCGAGGACGCGTCGACGGTTGACGAGATCCAGGCCTTCCTCGACCGCTCGATCAAGGACGGGTGCGAGGGGCTCATGGTCAAGATGCTCGAGGGTGAAGGGGCGAGCTACGAGCCGAGCAGGAGGAGTATCCACTGGCTCAAGGTGCGTTGGCTGGCGAAGAGGTCTCGTGCGGCTCTCGACACCCCCTCCCACAGTCGGGCTGACCCTGTCCTGATACGCGGCCACCCCACGCAGCTCAAGAAGGACTACCTCCAAGGCGTCGGCGACTCGTTCGACCTGGTCGTCATCGGCGGCGACTACGGCAAGGGCAAGCGCACCAACGTCTACGGCGCGTTCCACCTCGCTTGCTACGACCCCGACAGCGGAACGTACCAGATGATCTGCAAGATTGGCACGGGCTTCTCGGACGAGGCGCTCAAGACTCACTGGGAAACGCTCAAGCCGTGCGTCGTCAAACCCCCGCTCCTCTTGTCTGGCTTCCTCGGTGGAATGCGTGTCTGACGTGCTTGGAGGCACTTGAACGCGAAGGCTCGAGCTGGCGCAGAAGAAGGCGTACTACGACGTGGGAGGCGCGAAAGGTCCTGACGTCTACTTTGAGCCCAAAGTGGTGCGTCTTGCGCTCTCTGTGCCCTTGTCAGGGCTCCCTTAAGCCAATGACTGTCTGCTGATTACGTTGCGTGACCGCCGCACAGGTCTGGGAGGTCCTCGCTGCCGACCTGTCGCTCTCGCCCATCTACTCGGCCGCCAAGGGTCAGTCCTCATCTCCCGCCTCCTCTATCTCTCGACCTGCGTTGCCTCTACCTCGTCGCAACCTACTGATGACTCGCATGTCGCTTCGAACCAGGCCTCTGCGGCGACCGTGGCATCTCGCTGCGTTTCCCTCGCTTCCTCCGCATCCGCGACGACAAGGACGCCGAGCAGTCGACCGAGCCGGAGCAGATTGCCGAGGCGTACCGTCGTCAGGCGATCCAGAGTGGCGGCGGGGGCAAGAAGCGCAAGGGAGGTGGAGGGGACGACGAGGGGGACTTTTGGTAGGCGCCACAGGGAGAGGAGCGATTCGTGGGTCGACTGGTGAGGATCGTCGCTTGTGGAACGCTTGACAGACGCTTGGATACATCGCGTCTTCTTCCTCTCTCCGGAGAGAGGGAGCTGGGTGCGAGGCATCGTCCCGACAGCTCATCACTCAACTTGCGGCACCGCCTCTCTCCCTCGCCCACTCCGCTCATCGCCGCACACCGCCTTATTGAGCCCACAGTGCAAGTGGGCAAGATGAGCGACTCTCCCGAGGTCGCCATCCTACAGAACGACGCCGCCCTCCACTCGCTCAAGCGCCCTCAGCTCCTCGCACTCACAAAGCGCTTCGGCCTCAAGGGCTCGGGCAAGGTGCGCTCGCGGTGCTCAGCGCTAGGACCTCAACGAATCCGTAAGAGCTGACTCTTGCGCCTGCAGAACGTCGACCTCGTTGCGCGCTTGAAGGAGCACGGCGCGTTCCTCCTCGCGAACAGCTGGGACACGAGCGTTGTCGAGGCTGCTGACGCCAGCACGGCCTTCTGGGCGGTGGTCAGTGCCGAGGGCGTGCCCGCGAAGGAAGACGAGCTCGCAGAGTTCGGCGTGCAAGGTCCGTCGGCGTCCCTCTCAACTCGCTCAACTCGCCGCTGACCCGTTCTCTCCATTCGCGCGACAGGCACAAGCAGCTCAAACAGCACGCTGACGAGCTCGAGCTCGACCACTTCTATCGCGAGCACGATCAGGGAGAAGGGGGCCTCGTTGCTCAGGGCGCTCGTCGACACGGGTCGAAGGGAGGATGCGGTTCACGCGGATGCGCAGGGGGTCTCGGCAACTTCCTCTCCGGCCGCGGAGCTCGAGCTAGCGGCTGCCGAGCCGCCGTACCAGGACGAGCCGCAGAGCGCAGACGAAGGCCAGGAGGATGGCGGCATCCGCCTGGTTTCGTCTCGCTCGACGCTCGCCGACACGAGCATGGCCTCAGTCGACTCGCCTGGTCCGTCACTCCCCACAGCGTCCCCATGCTTCGTCTTCGGCTCGCCCTCGGCAACGGCAGCTCCTCCATCGTCCGCCTTCACCTTCACTTCGATGCCCGGCTCCCTCTTTGCCTCGACCAGCTCAACCGCGTCTGCCTCGGCCTGTGCCGAACCCGTCACAGCATCCGAGTCGACTGGATCGGCGATGGACAGTATCCTCGCCGAGATGAACCGCCGCGCAGCCGAGTCCCGCGCGACGGCGCCGCTCCCTCGCAGCAACTCGTCCCTCTTCGCATCCTCGTCCACGTGCAAGCCCGCCTCGCCAAGCAAGGGCAGCAAAGCGGCATTTGACATGAGCCACAAGCGCGGGTTCGACAAAATGGACTCGATCGCGACGCACTGGGCGGCCAAGAAGCGCACGCTGCCGCCGTCGGCCTCGTCGTCGTCCATTGGGAACCTCGCGGGCGTGGCGCGTTCGGCCTCGTCGCGCTCCATCAGCGGGGTAGCCGTGTCAGGCGCTGCAGAGCGCGCGCCGAAGCGGCTCAAGCCGTCGACGTCGAAACCGTTCGGGCTCAGCCGCCTCGCCTCGAGCGCGGCGCTCTCGTCAGTCGCGTCGTCGTCGTCGTCCTCGACCAGCGCGACGGACCAGAAGCTCGTCGCTGCGCTACGTGACCAAGGCTGGTCCTCCGCTCCCGCGCCCAAAGCGGCCGTGTCGCTCTCGGCATCGATCCGCGGTGCGCAGCCCGGGCGCCCGAAGGAGGTCCGCGAAGACGTCATGCCTGTTCAGGAACAGGAGCGTGCGCAGAGGAAGAGGCAGATGGAGCTCGCCAAGGCGAGGAGGAAAAGCCAGATGGCGAGCGGGGTTGGACTGAGCAGGAGGAGGCCAAGCCTCGGCGTCGGACGTGCGTTGACCCTTGCCTCCGGCGCACAACCTTACGCCTCCGCACTGACCGACGCCCATCACGCGATGCAGCCAAAACGTGTGGCTCGGCGGCCTCGCGCCTGTTCAAGTCCGCCGTCCGCAAGTTCACCCCATCGACTTCCGCCTCGAGCTCGACTCGCCCTGCTCTCCCGGCCTCCACCTCCTCCCGCACACTCGTACCCTCCACCTCGACCCGCACCCTCCCCACTTCTGCCTCGACGTCCGCCCCTCGCTTCGCCGCCTCGACTGCCGCATCCTCGTCCCGCACGGCCGCCGCGCCCGCCTCGCCTCCCAAGAAGCCGCAGCAGCAGCCCGGGTGGAAGAAGTTTGACCTCCAGGCGTCGCTCCAGCGTCCCATGCCCTGGAAATCGCACCTTGCGCCCGGTGGCAGTGCGGCCTCTCCAGCTGCGCCCGCCTCGTCCCCCGCCGCTGCGCGCCCGTCCGCAGCCTTTGCCCCGGCCTCGGCCTCGAGGCGTCCGACGGCGGCGGCGAGTGGGTCGCTGCAGCGCACGGCGTCGACACGCGTCGTCAACCAGGCGCTACTGAGCCCCGTGCGGCCGGGGCGTGTCCCCGAGGAGACTGCCGTGCCGCAGGCGACTGCCGAGGAGAAGCTCGCCGCGCTTCCTGCTGCGCCCACCTCGCCTTTTGGCGCAGTCCCGACGCCGTTCCAGCCCCTCACGAACATCGCGGGAGGCTCGTCCGCGCCCTCCGCGCCCGCCGGTGTGTGGCAGCCGCCCGCCGTGACCAAGAAGCCTGTCCTCCCCTCCTCGTCCGCCTCCGCCCCGACCGCGGCCTCGACCTCGACCTACGCTGCCTCGGCACCGAAGCAGAAGAAGCTCGTCTCGTCGTCGACGCGGGCAGCACGCGGGGGCGACAAGGCGCGCGGCAAGGCCCAGGTCGAGGGCCTCGAGTCGCGCGCGAGGAAGGTGCGCGCGACGGCGGCGGCGGCGGCGGCGGCGAGTGCAAAGGCCAAGAGCAAGGGGCGCGCTGAGCAGTAGGCGAGTCGAGGGGACAGTGGAGAGGACAGTGGATATGGACGATCGGGTCGACAGACGGCTTGGGCAGTGCTTTCTCGCGCTTGTTGTTCCTACTTTTTCTTGCCTTTTGCAACAGACTCCAGTTTCCCTACCGCGTGCGTGTGCAAAGTCGCGTTGCGATACAACAACATGTCACTGCTCCTGGTGTTGCTCTACGGCGGGCTGGGAGACTGCCATCACCCTCGTCGCCGCGCCCGCGAGCCACCCGTCGCCCTGAAGGACCTCGTCCCTCCCGACCTGCCCGACCGCCCACCGGACGACCTTCTCCTCGACGGCCTCGCTCGGGCTCAGCGGCTCGACCTGCCCGAGGAGCTCAGCCTGGTCGCGCATGGCGTCCATGAGGGCATCGACGGCGGGGACGTCCCCTGCGCGAATGATCCACACGAGGACCGCATCGAGCGCTTTGGCCGAGACGATGAGCGTCGGCTCCCTCGCGGCGCCGCCCTCGAGGCCGCTGTCGTTGACGAGGGGGGCCAGCGCCGCATCGATCACGTCCCTCGCCGCGCGCCTGACGGCGTCCTTGCTCCTCGAGCCCCACGCGGCCGCGTACGCGCGGTCGCACGTCTCGAGCGCGACGAGGAGCGCGCGCTCGTCCCGCAGGGAGAGGTCCGGGCCTTGGACGGCGCGGAGGAAGACGCGCCGCGCGGTGTGGTAGTCCGAGGAGGCGCGCGCGAGGCGCAGCTGGTGCAGGGCGGCGGCGGGGGAGGGGAGGGTGGGCCCGCGGCGATCGCGAGACGTGCTGGGAGGGGAGGGGGAAGAGGAGGAGGAGGGAGGGGCAGCGGCGGCCCGCAGAGGGAGGAAGTCGGCGGCGTAGCGCTCGAGGCGGGACAGGTCTGCGCGGGTCGCGCCGAGGGTCGAGGCGAGGTCGCACACGGACGCGACGACCTTGTCGCGCTCCGCTGCGAGGCGGGTCTGTCGCTCCTCGGTGGACTCAACCGCCGCATCGCCGACAATGGACGACGCCGCGCGACCCTCGCGTGCCACGCCCTCAAGCAGCGCATCCAGCACGCCTTCGAGCGTCGCATAGTCGACCCTGATGCCGAACCTCGCCGCCGTCCTGACGAGCCCAACCGCCCTGTCCCTGTCCTCCGTCGCAGCCGCGCGCGCCTGCCCCACCAACACAGCCTCGACGTCCTTCCTATCCGGCACGATCTTCTGCTCCAACAGCCTTCTCAGGACATGCGCCGCGCTCGCCCCGTCCCCGAGCAGCGCATACGCCTGCG
This sequence comes from Rhodotorula diobovata, assembly GCA_006352295.1. Classification (NCBI taxonomy): domain Eukaryota; kingdom Fungi; phylum Basidiomycota; class Microbotryomycetes; order Sporidiobolales; family Sporidiobolaceae; genus Rhodotorula; species Rhodotorula diobovata. The sequence continues at coordinate 11,250 of SOZI01000206.1, read as the reverse complement.
CGAGCGTCGTCAAGTCCCAGTGCGCGATGTGCCCGTCCGGCCTCGCGTAGGGGGACCCGCGCGCGGCGAGGACAGAGAGGTGCGCCCCGACGAGGTACGCGGCCTGCTCCCTCGCGCGGGGGCCTCCGCGCGTGTACGGCGGGAGCGAGGTCCGCACGAGGGCGAGGAGCGTCCCCCCGCGGAGGACGAACGGCGCCGTCCCTGTCGAGGTCGAGGTCGAGGTCGGGGGCGCGGCGGCGTGCCACGCGAGGGCGAGCGCCCGCGCCGCGGCGCGCGTGCGACCCGTCGCCGCGCGGGACGAGCACAGGAGGTCGAGCCAGTCAGCCTTGTCCTCCGTCGTCCATCCCCTCCCGGCCTCGCCCCGGCGCAACAACCTGCACATGCCGAGGACGAAGCGGGCAAAGTCGTCCGTGCGGACGGGGCGCACGCCGGGGGCCTCGTCCGGGTAGGTCGACATGGGTGCGTCGCCGGCGAGCCAGCGCGCGAGCTTGAGGGGCCAGCGCGCCTCGGGGGGGGGGACCCACCCGCGCGGGGTCCACGTCGCGCAGTGCTGCGCGAGGGGCCCCCACGCGCACCGGTGCGCGGCTTCGGCGGCGAAGGCGCCGAGGAGCGGGGCGAGCCGGTCCCGCGCGGGGAGGAAGGGAGAGTTGGTGTCGGTCGTGAGCGGGGCGGACCACCGCGCTGCGAGGCGCAGGAGGGACGAGGACTGCGCGAGGAGGGACGGCGAGGAGGTGGAGGTGGATGCGGTGCGGGCGGACGAGGGCCGGTACGTCGCGTGGGACTCGTCCGCGAGGAGCGCCACCGCGCGCTCGAGCGCCCGCTCGACCATCTCACTGTCCTGCGCCGTCTCGGGCACGTCATCCAGCCGCGGATGCGCCTCCCTGACTCTCCCCAGCGCGCCCAGTGCCTCGACAGCGAGCGCGACAAAGTCCTCTGACAGCGCAACGGTCGCCGCCGTGCGGAGGAGGACGACCTGCACGCGCGCGTCGTGCGGCAGGGAGGCGGCGGCGGGTCCGGAGGGGCTCGGCGCGACGACGTCGTCGGAGAAGACGTCGAGAAGGGAGGAGAGGACGCGCAGTGCGAGGGGGAGGTTTGGCGCGGCTGTGGGTGCGGGGGCGGAGGAGGGCGGGGGGGAGGCGAGGTGCAGGAGGAGGGAGAGCGCGAGTGAGAGGTCGGAGGGCGAGTCGCCGAGGTCGGCCGACTCGCAGAAGACGTCCCATGCGTGGGCGAGGCGCTCGGCTGATGGTGTGTCTGCGGTGCCGCTGGGCGGCGAGAGAGCGACGTGCTGCCGAAGGAGGGCGGCCGCTGCGGGCTCGTCGAGCTCCTCCTCGACCACCTCGGGCGGCGTCTCAGATTCGACGACCTCGCTCACCAGCGACAGCTCGTCCGCGCCAGCCGTAAGCATCTTCTCCTCGCCCTCCCTGCGCCTGGGCGCGCGCTCCATCTCCTGCTCGACCCGCACATCGAGCACCGCAGGCCTCGCCTCGCCGCTCTTGACCACGCGCCCAACCTCGCCCCCCTCCTCTCCATCGCCCGTCCTCGTCGCGAAGCGCTCCATGCCGAGGAGTTTCCTGCGCCGCGCGCCCGTCTCGGCGACGAGCGCGTCCTCGAGGACCATGGCGCGCAGGAGGGGCATGTCGGCCTGTTCTGCGACGGAGAGGTACGCGCCAAACTCGTCGCGGAAGGACGAGAGGGTTGAGCGGGGTCCGCGGGCGGCAAAATAGGCGGCGAGGCGAGAGGCCATGGCGTCGTCGATGACCGGGGCGGCGCCGCTTGCGGGATCGGACGACGCGGCGGGCGGCGCGAGGGCGTGTTCGCGATTGCGGTGAGGATGATGAGGCGCATTGGGCGGGTCAGGGCGCGTGTGGGAGCTGGGCGGGTGGTGCGCCTCGCGGAGCCAGCCTGTCCACCCTGGGCGCAGCGCGCCAAACCAGCGCTCGTTGGCCGCGGGTGCAGCTCTCCACAGCGGCGCGGTGTAGCTGAAGGGGCGTTCGAGCTCTTGCGTGGCGACGGCGTTGGCTGCCGAGGGGGCGGAGCGCGAGTGGGAGCGTGTGGGAGGGGCGACGGCGATGGGTGGGAGCGAGTGGCGACAGGGTCGGGCGGTCGAGGTCGAGGCGCAGCGGCATGCTTGCTGGGTGTACCGCTGCAGCATGGCCCCGTGGGTGTGTGGCACTGCGGGTGGAGGTGAGGATGTTCAGTCGAGGTGCGAGGTGTGTGAGGATCAAGGAGGAGGAGGGAAGCGGAGGGGGCGCACCTCGAGCTGGTGGGCGGAGTCGAGCAAGCCCAGTCGAGTCAAGGGGTCAAGAGAGGACTTTCTGTCGAGCAGTCGAGCGAACAGGGGGTAGTGGGGGCGAGGGAGAGGGACGGGCGAGTGTGGGCATCCTCATCGCCGCGGAGTCGCGGACGATTCCCGCCTCGCCTCATTCGCTCCACCTCAGCACGTGCACCCAGGTCACCAGCTGTCAGTCACCATGGGCAGGAGCGCAAAGATGACAAAGCGCTTCTCAAAAGCAGGTACGCCTCCCCCCTCCTGGTCCCTCCCTCCCTCTCCCTCTCCCTCGCCCTCATCCTCATCGAGCTCACCCACTCACCCTCACTCGTCCCAACCCCGCCCCTATCCCGCCCAACCCAGACCGCGAAGCCAAGAAGATCAACGCCCAGAGCGCCCCCTCTGCTCCCACCCGCTCGGCCTCGCCCGACGCCTCGAGCTCCACCCCGCTCGCCATCCCCCTCTTCAACACGTCCGTCCCCGGCCGAGCCGGCAGCAAACACGCCGCCGCCGCCGCCGCGGGGGGTTCCTCGCACTCCATGGCCCTCGACGCAGACGCCGAGGACGGGCTCGAGCCCGCACTCGAGGGCGAGCGCGAAGACGCGGCCCCGGCCCCCGCGGGACAGCAGAAGAAGAAGGCCGGCCTGCGCGACAAGGTGCGCGCGGCCAAGAAGGCGGTCCAGCGCGACGAAGACAGGAGCAACGACAAGCTCAGTTGGGCGCAGAAGCGCAAGGGCGGCAAGAAGAGCAACGTGCTCGGCAACGTCGACTACGTCGCCCTGCACGAGTCGAGGCCGGGCAAGAAGAAGTTCCGGTGAAGGTTGGGGAGGAGCCACGGGTAGTGTGATCTCGTTTCGCTTGTCTCTCCCATATGTTGTGTGCGTGCATGGTTTTCTCCGCTTCGTCTACTCTGTCGGAGCGAACGCGCTGACGTCTCTCCCCGCGCGGTCTCACCAGCTGTACTCCCTCTGCAACGCCGCCCTCTCTGCATGTCTCCCGTTACCCACACCTCACGCGCCCTCGTGCCACACTGCCCTCGAGTCAGCGCTCTCTCGCCGCTGCCGACACAAGAGTGCGGCGAGTAGCCCCGGCGCGCGCTCAGCCGAGCGTGTCTGTGCGCTCAGGGTTCGGGTGGCACTGCTGCGGTGCGACGCATTGCGCGGGGCGTGCGTGTCTCGGAGATGTGACCACGCGCAGCGGGGGTTCAGGGAGGGTTCTCTCTCGCCCTCGTTCGTTTCTGCCACCCAGCCGCTCCTGCACCACACCAACCCGTCACCACGCTGCGCGTTTCTCACTCGTCCTTGTCCCTCCCTCCCGGGTCCCGTCCCCCCACCGCCCCGGCCGGCGCAGCAGGTTTCCGCGCCGCGACGACGTAGAACCTCAGTTTGGGGGTCCCTCTCCGCGGTCCCACCCCCGCATACCACTCGACGACCCTCGCGTACCTCCTCAGCGCGCCCCACCTCGCCCCCATCAACACCCCTGCCCCCTCCCGACCCAGCCGCGCGTCCCTCTCCCGCACAAAGTGGCAGAACCCCGGCCACACGGCGTCGCTCACGTCGCGCAGCTCGATCGACGCGGGGTCGAACCCCGCCGCGACGAGCTCGGCGCGGTAGGTCGCGGGCTGGACAAAGTTGTGCCAGGGGGCGCGCGCGACGAGGAGGAGGGTGCGGAGGAGGAGGGGGGTGATGAGGGAGGAGAGGAGGGAGGAGGAGGAGGGTGGAGGGGGAGCGGCGAGGAGGAGGTCCGTCAGGGCGAGGGACCCGCCCGGGCGAAGGATCCGCTGCGCGTGCGAGAGGAATGCGACGCGCGTGTTGAAGCTGCCGCGAGCGAGGGATCAGACTCGCGCCCGGACCGGCAGGCAGCGCTCAGGGCGACACGCACTGGTACGCGCAGTCGACGGCGAGGACCGCGTCGAAACTGTCCGCAGGTTCGGACGCGAGGTCCGTCGCGGCGTCGCCGTGGCGCAGCTGGATGCGGTCGGTCGGGAGGCCGGCGGCCTGTGCGCGGAGGACTGCGTGCAGTCGGGCGGGCGGGTCAGCTCCGGGGGCGCGAAGGAGCCAGGACCACACGGGGACTCGCCGGCTGTGGCGTGCTGCGAGGCGAGCGACGTGAGGCCTAGGTAGCGGGCGGGGCGGAACTCGCGCTCGAGGAGCAGGGTCGAGTCGCCCGAGCCGTAGCCGACTTCCTGCGAGCGGGCGCGCACGCGTGCGTTCTCTCGCGGAGTCAGTGAAGGGGAGGGGGGGACCAGCCAGCAGAAGCGGAGAATGCCCAGAGAGCGAGAGCGCACGCAGATGCGCTGGTTGGGTCCGAGGTGGGCGGCGCGGGCAACGAGGCGGCACAGGTCTGCGGCGGCTGCTGCGAACGAGGACGAGGACGAGGACGAGAGTTGGGTCCGGGGCCAGTAGCCCATGTTGAACCAGCGTGTCGCGGGGGGTTCGAGGTTGAGGAGGAGGGCATCATCGGCAGTCGACGAGTAGAGCTCATGGGAGGAGGACGACGAGGGGCGTCGCGCGAGGAGCGAGGCGCAGGCGAGTGGGACGAGGTAGGCGGCGACGAGTCCTGCGAGGAAGGCGAGCCAGGCGGAGACCATGTTGCCCTGCCCTGAGAGGGAGGCGGTTGGGTGGTGATCGCGTCGTCATCTCATCTCCAGAGTGAACCGCAACTTGAACGCGGCCAGCTCAGGCGGCGTCCGGCGTCCGGCGTTTGGCTCCTTAGTCTCTCGCCTCACCCATTCCAGCGCCCTGACTGCGTACAGCGTTGCACCGGGTCAACAGGGTGCGGGTCCACCCTCTCTCTCAGCCTTCAACAGCCGTCCCCTGGCTCACTCACTCTCCCCACTACTCACCGGCAGCCCCACCACTCGTCGCCCTCCATTGTTCTCTGCCTCGCTCACCATAAAACACAGAGCCCGTCATGACACAACTCCCACTACACGACGTAGACAAGCTCAGACCCCTCGACGCCAAACCCGCCGTCTACTCGCCCCTCACTCATGCCCCGACCACCACCACCACCACCAGGCAACGCGGCACCACCCCGGCCGCCTCGCTCCCGACCGAGCTCCTGCTGCGCATCTTTGAGCTCATGCCCATGATGTACGCGGGAGAGGTCCGCGAAGACCTCGTCGCGTGGACCGTCACGTCGACCTGCCCCGACCTGCCCAAGGTCGCCCGCGTGTGCCGCGGGTGGCGCACCGCCGCCCAGCTGTCCCTCTTCCACTCGGTGTCGCTCATCCGCCGCAAGCACGTCCTCGGCTTCCTCGACGTCGCGAGGCGCCGCCCGGACCTCGCTCAGCGCGTCGCGGCCATGCACATTGGCCTCGTCGACGGCACCCCCGAGCTCTCCGAGCCGTACGAGCGCCAGGTCGAGATGTCGGACCTCTTCATCGAGGCCCTCACCCTCGTGCCCAACGTGCGGCACCTCCTCGTCAACCAGATGCGCAAGAGCGACACGTGGCGCTTCATCGACGTCCTCGAGCAGCTCGAACTCTCGACGCTGGCCCTCAAGCTCTACGACCCCAACACGAGCAACCGCGAGACGGCCGTCCTCGTCCAGCCCTCGGACGTGTACCGTGCCTTCAGCCTGCCGACCCTCCGCGCGTTCGAGCTCAACTTCCGCCCGACGTGGCCCCGCCGCTCAGACTACGCCGTCCCCGTCGTAAAGTCCAACGTCGAGTGCATGTCGGTCACGGTCAATGCTCCCAAGGGCCTCATCCCCATGCTCTCCGCCGCGGGGCCGAGCCTCGTCCGCCTCAACATCTACACCGAGCACGTCCTCAACCCCGAGGCGGCCACGACCGCCTTCAGCACGCTCGTCAACCTGCGCGAGCTGCGCTTCGAGTCCAACGTCCCCGCCCTCTCGTCCGACGCCGCACCCCCACCCGCAGCCGCGGCAAGGAGGGCCGCCCCGACCTCCGCCGGCCGCAACGACTGGCTCGAGCCCCTCCTCCCGCTGTACACGCGCCTGCAGCGCCTCTCCATCTCGGAGCAGGCCGCCTCGGCGACCTTCCTCGGCGTCCTGCCCCGCGGAGTTGCCGTCGCAGAGTACATCTCGTGGGACCGCAGGCCCGACACGGTCCTCTGCGCGCTCGAGGACGCGCTCCTCGACTCGAGGGCCCGAGGACGGGCGGACGCGGGCGCGGGAGCGGGCGCGGGCGAAGGGACGCACCTCGCGCTCCCGAGGCTGGTGCTCGCCGTCGACGAGGAGGCGTTCGAGGAGTCGGTCGACGAGGCCGACCTCGAGAGGGTCGTCAAGGCGTTTGCGGCGAGAGGGTGCGAGTTTGCGGTCGCGTTCGAGCCCATGGACGTGCCCCAGCTGAGGTGGGTCGACACCTGAGGTGCGTTGTGCCTCCCCTCATCGGTCTCTGTTTTGGGTCGGGGGCTGACCTTGCTGGCTTGACGCAGGCGGCGCTCGAGGGACTCTTGCATAGACGGGGAGACGATCGAAGGCTCAACGAGGAGGGTGGGTCGAGCGGGTCCTCGATTCCGTTGCGGGTCCACCAGGGGTAGCTGCGCGTATACACGCGTTTGTAACGAAGCGCAGGCGCACCCACGCATCGTCGTTGTCGTCGCGGCGAGGATGAAAATGAGAGACGCGTCCTCTTGACATCGGCCCGACCCGAGTGGGGAGGAACGTCTTGCTCTCTCTTCCTCGCACACTCCCCGACTGCCTCGAGATGCTCCAGTCCAGTCTCAAGCGAGCAGCACGGACCCACCGGACCGTCTGTGCGGCCCCGCAACGCACGCTGTGGCGCTGCTCGACTCTCATCTCGTCGTCGCCGACTTCTCTCCTCTCTCACCTCGAAGAGGCGCAGACCGCCGATGCCGACTCGACCCTGACGGCGTATGCCCTGTCCAAAAACACCCCGCAAGAGCTCGTACCGCGCTTCGTCGCCGCGCTGAGCTCTTCCTCGAGCTCATCGCCCTCGATCGGCTGCCTGTCCGAAGTCGTCCCACCCTCGACCCTGGCCCGCCTCGCCCCCTCCGCTCCCCTCAAAGGCGAGCTCTACACCGTCGCCATCGCGCGTCACCGCCCCTCGTCCCCCACCTCGTCCGAACGCGCCATCCCGTTCCGCTCGACCCTCACCGGCCGGCCCAACATCGCCCTCGGGCGCGAGATCAAGCCCGAGATGCGGCACGATGGCGAGGATGCAGGGTTTGAGGCGTTCCTGAGGGGCGAAAAGTGGGGGTTTGGCGAGAGGGCGAACGAGGGTCGGGCGGTGAGTGAGGGGATTGACGAGCTCAAGCATGTCGAGTGCGTGTTTTTTCCAGTCCGAGGGTCACGCAGAAACATCGAGACTGACTTCGTTGACCGCCGAAACAGCCCTGCTGACGTCAAGGAGCTCGTCGCCTTCACGGCCGACCGGATGCAGCCCTTCCTCGCCGCGCTCTCGACCTACCCTTCCGCCGCAACGGTGCGCCCGCCTTCCCCTACCGAGCCACGAGCCCCTGGGCATCATGCGCTGACTCTCCGTGAACGCACAGACCGGCCTCGTCGGCACCTCGACGCCCTTCCATTCTCCCACCGGCGCGCCCTTCTCGCTCTTCTTCAGCAACGAGGTCGTATCGAGCGGCGCGATCGGCGTCGCAGTCGTCGGGTCCCCCTCTGCACCTGCCATCAAGCTCGACTACGGCGGGCTGGAGCACGTCGGCGAGCCCTACGAGGTGACGAGGTGCGCGCTTGTCCTCCTCTCTTCCTCGCTCACGAGACCTCCCCCTCTGACTTAGAGCCGCACACGCGCGCGATTCGCACCCGCAGCTCGCAGGGCAACATTGTCCTCTCGCTGTCGAACCAGAACGCGGCGCGCCTGCTCCTCGACGCCGTCAACAAGCTGTTTGGGACCTCGGCGGAGCGGCTCGGGGCTGTGCAGCGCAGCGAGGAGAAGGACAAGGAGTTTTTCGCGGCGCTGTATGACGAGCAGCCTTCTGTGCGTCTTGCTCTCTCTTCCGCTCTGTGTCTCCTGCGCTGTCAGGACTGACGGACCCTGGCGATCGCGCAGCTCCCGCTCGACTTGGGCAAGGCACGCCTCGTCGCAAAGATCATGGCTGGGGACCCCTCGCGAGGCGCCATGTCGGTCGAGACGGAACAAGAGGTCGCGACGGGGTCTTACCTTGCCGTGCGTCTGCCCTTCCTCCTTCCTCTCTGCTCTCGTGGTGCACCTGGTTCGGCCGCGCTGACCCCCAGAGGCACGCTCGCAGTTCCTCCACGCCCCTTCTTCCTCCTCCTCCACCACCTCCAGCACCTCCGCCCCTCCCCCTTCCGCCAACTCGCTCACCTTCCTCTCCCTCCCCGCCTCGGACCTCCCCCCGCGCTTCGCCGCCTCCGACGCGCCCTCGTCCGGCCCCGTCGTCGAGGTCCCCGCGTTCGTCGCCGCGAGCGAGAACGGCGTGCTGTTTGCGCCGCCGGGGAGGGACGCGCAGGGGCAGGTGAGGGTTTGTGCGGTCGAGGGGGCGAGCGCGAGGGTGGAGGAGGCGTAGAGGGGCTGAGTGGTACGCGGACAAACTCGCTCCCTGCGGTGCGCTTTGATGGGCTTTGGTGCAGAGACTGGCTTGGTGGAGCGATGACTCTACAGAGAGGGAGCGCAGAGAGGAGCGTTCGAGCTGATGAGGCCTTTTTCGGAGCGTCTCGTCCTCGCCGTCCACTCTTGGAGCGTAAGGGCGGCTGGAGAGTCTACTCGAGTTCTGGAACGCTCCGTCGGCTTCCCCAGAGCTGCAAGCATGAGCGAGAGGGCGGTGCTCCTCGCGGGCGAAGTGTCAGACCGCCGACACTGGCTGTTCCCTCGCTCGCTGCTCTCTCTGTCGGGCTCTTGCACGCGTTCAGGATGAGTCCAGCGAGCTGCTCGTGCGCTTGACGGCCAAGACGGAAAAGCAGGACCCCCAAGTCACGTGCGGGAAACAGGGGGGACGGCGGCGTGCCGGTTCCCCCCACTCGGCTCGCCATGCTCGCTCCCCTCGAGGCGCTCCCGGACACGACGCAGTCCCTTGTCTCTTCACACACACCCACACACACACGCCAGGATGCTCCACGCCGCGCGTACTCACCTCGCGCGACGCTCGCTCGCCTCGACTCTCCGTCCCCACAGAAGCCTGCTCCCCCTCCTCCCCTGCTCGTCCTCCTCTTCCTCGCCCACACCAGCAGCGCACCGAGCACCGGCTTACCGCCTCGACTGCGACCTCTCCGCGAGGACTGCACTGGAGGCGAGGCGCACTTTTAGCTCGACCACCACCCCACGAGCCCCCTCCCTCAAGCCGTTTGTGCTGGCCGACATTGGCGAGGGCATCACCGAGGTCGAGGTCGTCAAGTGGTGAGTCGTGGCGTTTGTGTTTCGACACTCATGGGGCCAGGCTGGGTGTGGAGCACGGTGGCGGGCAGCGAATGAGCGACGAACGCTGCCAAAGAATGCGCAGCGTCGTCGCAGTGGACTCAACCGTCTCGAACGGCCTTCAAGGCAGGTGCAGGGCAGAGAGCCTGCCCGAGCACTCTGACCCGAAGAGGCACCCGCGACCAGGCGAGGCCAGCTGAACTGACGGAACCCGCACACGCTCGCGCAGGCTGGTCAAGGCGGGCGACACGGTCGAGGAGTTTGACCCCATCGTCGAGGTCATGTGCGTTCCTCGAATCTCTCGCCTCCTCGTCCGTGTGCACTCGCTGACCCATTCGCGAATCGCCTCGCCCAGGTCGGACAAGGCGTCGGTCGAGATCACGTCGCCCTACTCTGGCAAGGTCGCCGAGCTGAGCGGCGCCGCGGGAGACATGCTCCGCGTCGGCAACACGCTGTGCACAATCGAGGTCGAGGGCGAAGGGGGTGCGAGCGAGGAGGGAACGGCTGTGGCGAGCAAGGCGGCGGCGAACGAGCCCGCCGCAGCACCATCCGCCGCCCCTTCCTCGTCGTCGTCGTCGTCGGCGACGCCTCCGCCCAGCATGGACGGTCCGCTCGAGCCCGTCGACCGCTCCGACACGGTGCCGGAACAAGCAGCCGCGGAGATCCTTGCGACGCCCGGGACAAGGCGCTTTGCTCGCGAGCACGGCGTCGACCTGGCGAGGCTCCGAGGCACGGGCAAGCACGGCCGCGTCACAAAGGACGACGTGTGGGCTTTTGTGAACGGCTCCTCCGACTCGACCACGTCTCCGTCCGCGTCGACTGCCTCTGCACCTCGCGCCGCAGCTCCGGCGACTGCGGCACCGTCGAGCGCTCCTGCCGCCTCGAGCGACTCGACCTCGGTCCCGCTGTCGGCGACGCGGCGGGCCATGTTCCGGGCAATGACGGCGTCCAACTCGATCCCGCACTTTGCCTACTCGGACACGCTCGACGTGACTGAACTCGAGCGCCTGCGCCGCTCCCTTTCTTCCAGCATCCCCCTCCCCCTGCGCAAGGCACTCTCGCCCGCCGAGGAGGCGACACTCGCCCGGCAGGCGCACTGGAGCGGCGGCGGTGACGCAGCAGCCTTGAGGGTCGACGAGGGCAAGCGCATCGACCGCGTGACGCTCCTCCCGCTCCTGCTCAAGGCGCTCTCGCTCGCTCTCGTCGAGCACCCTCTCTTCCTGCACACCCTCGCCGCGCCCTCGTCGACCTCACCAGAACCCGCTCTGACCCGCCGCCAGTCACACGACATCTCGGTTGCGCTGTCGTCCCCTTCACCCGCCGGCGGGCTCTTCACCCCCGTCCTGCGCGACGTCCAGGGGTCGTCCGTCTTTGCGCTCGCGTCACAGCTCGCCGGGCTGCAGGGTTGCCTTTCGTCCACTTCTTCCTCGAATGGCGCACCTCGCTTCCCGCCGGAGCACAGCGGGGCCGGCACCCTCACGCTGTCGAACGTGGGCGTTGTCGGAGGGAGGGGCACGCACCCGGTCATCCCTCCGACGGGCCAGCTGGCGATCGGGGCTGTGGGCAGGGTCAGGGTCGAGCCGCGCTTCAAGCCGGGCAAGGAGGAGGAGAGGGCAAAGAGGGTTGCGCAGGGCGTCGAGGAGGAGGTGGACGGGGGCGG
>SOZI01000205.1:0-27231 GCA_006352295.1 Rhodotorula diobovata | reverse complement strand
CTCGCCTCGCGCCGGCGCTCGCGTCGCTGACGCGCGGGCAGAGGCAGGGGCAGGTGGGGTCGTCTCCTCCCTCCTTCTCTCTCTTCACTCCTGTGCACTTTGTCACAAGGACCATACACACAGTGAGTGAGCTTCGTACAGCCTGACGAGCGAGCCCCTCCAGAGCTGACCCGCGTCCTCCCCCTCCCCCTCCTTCACCGCCTCCCCCACTTGGTCTTCCCCTCTCCCCCGACTCCAACCCCTCGCCTTGCCTCGCTTCAGCTCTCAAACGCCAACCCACCATGTCGAGCGCCGAGCACGTCGACATCATGCAGCAAGAGACGGGCCTCAAGCCCACAAAGGTCGCCATGCCGGCCAACACGGCGCGCGAAGGGGTCAACGTCACGGGCGACTCGAGCTCGTCTCCCACCTCGTCCGCGACGATGACGACGGGGACGACACTCGCTGCAGACAAGCCTGTTCTGAGCGACAAGCACGAGGTCACGGGCAACAAGGACGAGCAGCACACGCTGAGGGCGCCCAAGGAGGACGACACGGGCGTCGAGAGCCTCGCGACGGGCCTCGGAGGGGTGAGCTCTCCCTCCTCCTCTCTCTTCCCCTCGTCCATTTGCAAAAGCTGACCCAGACTATCGCCAGATGATCGTCACTGCGCCGTTGGCCGCCCTCGAAAAGATGTCGCCCAGGCTCGCGCACGGCGTCGAGGCGGTCGGGACCTCGCTCGTCGACATGGCCCACTCGCTCACGGGTACGGGCCCCCAGTACACGTCGTCGCAGCCTGTCGTCGACCTGTCTTCGAGCCTCCCCGACGCCGACCAGGTCAAGTCGGTGCGTCGTCCCCCGCCGCGCTCTCCGTCCCTCGGGAGGAACTTCCCCGCTCGACCTTCTCAAACTGACTCTCTCGTCTGTCTCTCTCTCTCTCTTGCCCTCACTACCTGCAGACGCTCGCGTCGACTGCGCAAAAGGTGCAGGAGACGGTTCAGCCCGCCGTGAGCCAGGCTGCCGAGCAGGCCAAACCAGCCGTCGCCAACGCGGCTCAGGCGGTGCACGACTCGGTCAAGCCCGCCGCTCAGAGCGCGACTCAGCAGGTCCAGCAGACCGTCCCCGGGTCCTTTGGCGGTCAGGCGGTGCGCTCCACTTCCCTCTCTCTCGCGCGCGCGTTCAGGCTGCCGGGGACGGCGCACTGACCTCGCCCCCGCCGTCGCTCGCAGTCCCCCGCCACGCAGCAGCTCGCCCAGGTACTTCAGCTGGCCGCTTCCACGGTCGCCGAGGTCGCTGACGGTGCTCTCTACCCGCACTCGCAGCAGTCCGCCAGCCGCGAGACGGGCGTCGACCTGAGCATGGAGCCCGCCGGCGCGCGCAGGCAGGTGCACCCAGTCGGCGCCGGCGGCAACGCCTCCCTCTCGCATGACAGCGCCTTCACCACTTCGCCCATGACGACGGACACGACGGCGGGTGCTCCTGCCCACACGTACCTCGAGTCAGCCATGGACGCCGTGCGCGGCGCGGGCACCTACCTCTCGCAGCACGTCCTGCCCGGTCCCGAGAGGCAGCAGGAGGTGCGTCACGCTCGCGCTGCTCACTCAGTTCTCCGAGGCTGTCGACTTACGCTCCTCCGTCACCCGCTCCGTAGCTCTCCGAGACGGCGGCGCAGTCGCTCGAACGTGCGCCCGAGGTCGCCTCGAACGCTGCCCAGTCGACCGCGTCCGGCCTCGCCTCGGCGGCTCACACGACTGCCGACGTAGCTGGTCCTGCTGCGAGCTCTGCGGCGTCGATGAGTGCCACTGCGGCGCACAGCGTCGGCGACGCGGCGAGCTCCGCTGCCTCGGGCGCGGCCAACGTCGTCGCCGGCGTCGCGAGCAGCGTCCAGTCTGCTGCCTCGACGGCCGCGAGCGCCGTCGCCGACACGGCGCACAAGGCCGCCGCGACGGCTCATCTCCCCGGCTGGACCGCCCCGGCCCCGTCGTCCTCGTCCGAGGCCGTCCACTCGGGCTCGTCTGCCACCGGCCGCGGCTTTGCCTCTCCGCCCGAGCCCTCGACTCCGTCGGCGGGTACCGTGAGCCTCAGCAGCGGTCCCATGGGGGGGTCAACCTCGGCGTCGACCGGCGGCGAGGCGGCCGTGGTCAAGGACCTCCTGCGCGACGACAAGGACCTGTCGAGCCAGCACGACGTCGACCACGACGGCAAGTCGACGGCAGTAACGGAGAAGCTCGAGTTGCCTGCCCTGACGCAGGAGGCCGACCCGTCGACGCGCGACAAGGACGAGGGCAAGGGCTTTGACCTGCGCCGCGCTCACGACGGCGAGGCGGCGCTCGACCAGCAGGTGTCGACGCACGACCCGGACGCGCACCCCTCGTCCAAGACGGAGCGAGTCCCCGTCTTCTCGCCCGAGCTCGCGACTCGCGCCCACTCGGACACGGACGTCGACCGCCCGACGCACCCGGGGACGACGTCGATCCCGTCGAACGACACCGTTGGCACGGCAACCATCCTCAGCCACGAGACGATCGGTGGGCCCGTCGCCTATACGAGCACGGAGGGTCACTCGTCGTCGGCGTCGAGCACGAGCTTCGCCCCGCCGTCGGTCGACACGCGCCTCTCGTCGACGTCGTCGCACGAGCAGCAGCACGGGTACGAGCGTCTCGCACCGACGTCGACGCAGAGCGCAGGCGGCAACGACATGCGCACCGAGGGCCAGACAGCCTCGTTCATGCCCCACTCGTCGTCCGAGGCGGCTCCCCTCCTCCGCCATGGCAAGACCTCGTCCTCTGCGCCGCAGCAGGCCGCCGACTCCAGCTACGAGCGCTTTGCCCCCACGTCGCAGCAGTCATCGGGAGGCAGGGACGACCGCCTCGAGGGCCAGACGTCGAGCTTCATGCCGCACTCGGGATCCGCTGCCGGCCACTTCGAGTCGTCGCCGTCTACCACTCACGGTCGCGTGCGTCCTTCTCCTCTAGCCCCCGCCTTTCTCGACTCTCACGCTGACTTGCACTCCCCAACGACCCCTCACGTGCGCAGGCGCCGACTCGCGACGACATGCACACGCCGTCGCACGTCGACGACACGCACTGGGCGGGCGAGCCCACCATGTCGGGTGCCGGCTCGCCGCGCACTTACTCGGCGACGCACACGGACTCGCAGCCCAAGTCGACGACGACGGCGACGCGCCACGAGGGCCGCACGTCGGCGATCCCTTCTGCCTCGCAGCCACACCCAGTCTTCACCGAGGCCGACGCGTCGCACCCTGCCTCGGAAGGCGGTAGCGCCTTCTCGTCGTTCCAGCCGGGCCAGCCTACGGCGACCGGTCCCTCGGCGCACGGTGTCACGGCCCAGGAGGGTGCCGCGTCATCGCACCTCTCGGCGTCGCCGCACGCTCCCCGCGGTGACTCGGACCCGTTCACGCGCGACACGCCCTCGACGGGCTCGTCGCCGTCGACGTCGCACAAGGTCGATTCGGCCACCATCCAGGGTGACTCGACCTCGCACTCGCCCTCGTCGACCAAGCAGAACGAGTCGGTGTCGTCGACCTCGCAACAGCAGACGGGCGCGGACACACTCAAGTACACGGACCCGTTCGCTGACTCGAGCTCGTCTGCGTCACCCTCGTCGTCGTCGCCCTCGTCCAAGACACGCTCCCAGTCCACCTCACCGTCGTCGTCTGCGCAGCCCGCCTCCGCCTCGTCGCCGACCATGACCGCCGGCCGCGGTGCGCCTCTCGCTGGTGCCGACAGCAGGGCGAGCACGGGCTCGTCGCATGGCAGCCCAGCCTGGGTCAACGAGCGCTCGTCTGAGGGCAAGGCCGACTACCCGACGCACGACCCACCGTCGAGGTCGTCGCACGACTCGCCCGCGCCGACCAAGTCGTCGACGTCGACCTCGGGCTCGGCTCAGCAGTCGCACGGTGCGTCTGTCTCTTGCGCTCGCTTGGTCTTCCCCTTAGCTCAACTGACTCGCTTCATCGCTCCCTTCCTGCAGACTCGCACAAGCCGACTCTGAGAGAGCGCCTTAGGGAGACGTTCCACCACTCGTCGCACTGAGGCCTTCCCCCCTCGCATTCACCTGTTCTCGCCCGCTCTCCAACGAAACCTCGCACTCTCTCGCCTGTCTCCTTTACGCTTGTCGTCTCGCACCGTCGTCTGCGTGCCCACCCACCCTCTGTGCCTAGGCTCGCTGCCCCCATTCGCTCCCGCTTGAGTTGGACCCCGCTTGCAACGTCGTCGGTCAGTGCAAATGTCGGCGTTTGGAGGTCTTGGCGAGCAAGCAAATTACGCAGGTTTGACGCTTGCCCCCGCCCGCCCGCAGGGAGCTGAGGAGCTTGGCAAGGAGCGGGCGAGGGGCTCGGACGCTGCTCTGCTGTGGCCACGGCGACCGCCCCTGCTGGCACACAGTGACGCCCCCCTCCGCCAGCTCGTACGGCTCCGCAGCGCTGGCCGCGCATCTCTCACAAGCGGGCGACCTGCGCACGGAGAACCGTGCACGGCAACGTCGTCGTTGCAAGAGAGCGCCCCCTCTGCGCATCGTCTCAGAACGACGAGTTCCGACATCATCGAGTCCAGCACCTGTCCGTCTTCTTGCCTGGGCATTCGCCCGTGTGGCCCTGGGAGAAGGTGAGGTCGGCCGTCTTGCACGCTTGGGAGCACCAGAAGGCCCAGTCGCAGCATGAGCAGCCCAGAACACCGGCGTGCGAGGGGACTTGGCACCTTTGTGGGGAGTGACGCGTGAGTGGGGAGGGGCGGGAGAGGAAGGGGACGGGCGGGGTCGACGTACCAGCGGCAGACTCCTCGCTCGGGCGATGCGGTGTCCTGCGGCGCTTCTCCGCGCTCGTCTGCTCGTGACTGTCCGTTCCCGTCGACCCCGCCCATCCCGTCTGCTGCGCGCTGCGCAACCGACCCCTCCAGGTGCTCATCTTTCTCCGCCTGCTCGCTCGCCTGCTCCTCCTTTTCCACCGTCTCCACCACCGCCGCGGCCTCCCTCCTGCCCTTCCTATTCTTCTTCTTCCGCGCCGCTTTTCTCCTATTCCCCTCCGTCCTCCTCACCGCGCTCCTCCACTCCTCGCCCGTCAGTCGAAACAAGAGCTGCCTCCCCTTTCCCCACGAGCCCGGTCCCTTCGCACCAACGAGGGTGAACCCGAGCCGCTCGGCGAGCTTGATGGACGAGGCGTTGGTCGCGAGTGGGTCGATGATGACGTGTGGGAGGCGGAGGACATCGAAGATGAAGGGGAGGACGGAGCGGATCGCCTCGGTCATGAGGCCTTGGCCCCAGTAGCTGCACATGTGGCGAGCGAGGTCAGCGCGTGCTCACGAGAGACGCGTTCTGGGTCCGAGCTAGACTGCTCACTCAGGGTGCAGCTCGTAAACTGCGGAGCAGGTCAGGGCGTCCCTCGTCAGTGCCGATGACAGGCTCACGAGATGGAGAGAGAGCGCGGACGCACAGATGGTGGCATGGGCTCCTGCCTCTGCAAGCGCCTCTGCAGAAGGGTAGACGAACGGTTCGCCCGCTTTTGGCGCACTCGCGCGCGGAGCCTGGACGATGTTGATGCCTGCGTTGCGGCATGCGGGTGCTCGTGAGACAGTTTCCATTGACGCCGCGCGGACACGTCCCACAGCGTGCGGAAGGAAGACGACAACGCACCTAGGTTGCCGACGTACCCACTCGCGTCGAGATGTTCCCTCGCGAGCTCATGCTCCCTCGGCCTGACGGCACCCTCCCTCTCCTTCGGCTCAATCGCAAAGACGTACCCGCACCTCCCCTGACCCGCGGCGCTCTTGAGGCCGGGCATGAGGGCCTCGACGTACCCGCGGGTGAACATGCTGAAGATGAAGGACGGCCGAGGGTCGCCGTACAGCTGGGTGCGGTTGACGACGGGGTCGGTCTTGATGGCCGCGATGCGGTCGTTGTCTTTTTTTTTTTTGCGCGGCGGGAGCGTCAGTGCGGGTTGGAGAATGCAGGCTTGGGAGAGGCAGACCGTACCAGAGAGACGGACTGGTCGCAAGCCTGCTTGCGAGGGCTGTGAGCATGAACGAGCGGAACCGCTTCAAGCGAGGTGTACGCACGCAACCGAGGCGTCTCGATCGTCACCTGGCATCCCCGCGTACAAAAGTGCTTGAGGTCGTCCTGCGTCCCTCACGGTCTAGTCAGTGAGCCAGCACGGACTGCAAGGAGCCGCTCGAGACGGAGTCACCTCCCGACCTGGTGCGACCTGGAGTACACGGCCACTTTTGCCCGCGCAGTGCGTCTGACGATGCTTGGCGATACCTGCGTCCCAGCACTGCCTGCCGGGCCAAGAAAGCTCGTCAGCGCCGCCCTGGGGAAGGTTGCGAGGGAGCGACGTACTCGTCACAGAACGAGACAGCCAAGTCGACGTGCTTGCACCAGGGGCAAGCACGGGGCGGTGTAGAGCTCTCTGCTCGTTCGAACGCTGGCCACACCGCCACCGGCGCAGTGTTCAGCGAGCTGTCGAGCGGGATTGAAGCCGTGTGGGGCTGATGAGCGAACTTACGCAGTTTGCCACAGTGCGGGCATGGCGGATCTGCAAGCGCTTGTGACATCCTCCGGAAGGAGCTACACAAAGTTCGCGCGCAGCGGCGCGAGACGAGGCGAGCGAGCGTGCTTGGACGAGGGAAAGCCCGCTCACCGACTCGCGGCTCTCCCGCGAGCGAAGCGCATCGCGCTACGCCCTGCAGCTCTCTTGATACTCGTGAGACCACTCAGAACGCTCTTCACGATGCAGCACCATCCGAGCGAGCCACTAAATCCCGTCTGCCTGTACCTGGCTCCTCTCCGCCCGCAGCTGACGCTCGTCCCGCGGCCCGGTTCCTGGCCCCCCGCGGGTCGCTGACTGTCTTCAAGCATTGTCAGAGCGCTGAGGTGCGCGGAGGGTCGCACGGGCGAGACAGGCGTGTGGCAGCGGGTCGACCGTGGCGATGGCGTGTCAAATGCGACGCTTGCCGACTGGCAGAAGGTGACCGTCCCAGGGGCACATCTGTAGCCCGTGGCGCGTCAGCTCAAGGTAGAGTCAACGGCATCAAGGACGGACGCACCTGGTCTTTGCGCGGTTCGCGCAGAGTCCGAGTCTGAGAGACGGCTCACTCCCACCCTCTGACCTTTCCCCTCCCGCCCTTGACGTCCTTCCTCATCTTCTTGACCTTCTCAACCTTCTTCTTCTCCCTCGCGACGAGTCCCTTGACCCGCTCCTTCTGCTCCTTAGTCGTCTCGCCGACGAGGTCCCTCCCCGCGGCGTCGACAATCGCCGCCTTGAGCTTGCCCATCGCGTCGGCAAGGTTGGACTGCTGGGTCCTCTGCGCCGAGGAAGAGACGAGGAGCGCAGACGAGGCGTAGTGAGGGGAGTGGCGGAGGTGCGGGAGGGCGTAGGGAGGGACGAGCGTGGGAGAGGGGAGAGGGAGGCGGACGGTCGCTTTCGAGAAGGTGCGGTTGACGTGCTGCCCTCCGGGGCCAGATGACCGAGTGAAGGACGTCTCGAAGAGGTCTGTTGCGGAAGAGGGCATGAGCGTGAAAGAGGCGAGGCGAGGTGGGGGTTGGAAGCGAGGAAGAGGGGACATGTGCGCACGTTTCGGCCAGTCGTCTGGGCTGACGCCCTCGAAAGCTGCGAGCCAGTCCCTCGCTTGGCGCATGTGGTCCTGGTCGGCGAGGCTGGCGAGCGGAGGAGGTTTGGGCACGGTGGAGAGTCGGCGGGCGAGACGGGCGAGAGGCAGGAACGCATGGGGGAAGCGCGGGCCGAGGCGCAGCATGACGAGAGCAGTTTCTCAAGCGTAGGTGAGGCACGAAGAGACGCCAATCAGGGCCGAGAGGGACGAGGGAGAGGGGCAAGCGGGGGTTGCGACAGATGAGGAGCTCAACCTCGACTTCTCGCCCTTGCCTCGCCTTGCTCGTGCTCTAAAGAGGCCCTGCTACACTCGTACAGCATGTCGCTCCTGGGCCGCGTCCTGCGCCCTGCCAAGCGACGCCGCCTCGACTCGCCCTCACCTGCGCCCCGCCTCCTCGACTCGGCAACTCGCCCTTCATCACCCCCCCCACGGACAGCTCTAACAGCCACGCGAGGATACTCGGCGACCTCGGGTGGGCTGCCGCGAACGACGGCGCGAGTGAACGCTCCCGCGAGCGAGAGCACGGGCACCAGAGGTTGGCTCTCTGGACTGCATGCAGGACGAGGACGGCGACGTCCAGGTGCGCAGCCTCTTTTGCACGTTGCGACTACTCCTCGCTGAATCTTCTTGTCCCCAGGCCTCACGCGCGCCTTCTCGACGATCCTCGAGCGACACAGCGACCCGCCGGAACCCGCCCCTCGTTCGTCTCACCTTCCGTTCGCGGTCTCGTTGGTCCCGGCGAAGTAGCACTGCTCACGCATCGAACGCGCCCACGCAGCGCCATACAACGAGGTACAGGTCCCGCTCATCTCGCCGACTTTGCGTGCCCAGCTCTTCCCTCCCGCGTCGTCTCCCTTCGCCCCTCCACCTCCTTCCGCGCAAGCCGTCGACATCTCGGTCGCCCATCTCCGTCACCACAAGCTCCTGCCTGAACCAGGCACCGCTCAGCCGAAGAAGCTGCTCCCCGCTGTCGAGTTCGACCTTCCCCGCCTCCAGGGCCCGACCATCTCGCACCACTTCCACGCCATCGGCCGCGACGTCGCCGAGCCTTTCCTCTCCATGGCGAAGGACTTTGCGCGCGCCGAGGTCCCCGCCATGCCAGAGCGGGAGCAGTGGGTCCTCGCGCCGGGCTGGACGTTCTACTCTGCCGACGGCTCGTACGAGAGCGTCGAGTATCCCTCCGAGGACGACGGCACGCTCGTGTTTGACGTCGAGACGATGCCGTACGCCGGTGGGCACTTTCCCATCATGGCGATCGCGGCGGGGGTCAAGGGGTGGTACGCGTGGTGCAGCCCTTGGCTAACGGGCGACGACGACAAGCCCAACCACCTCATCCCGTTCGGCCCTCCACCCAAGTCGTCGTCGACGCCCTCCCCTCCCCCCTCCGCCGCCGACACCGACTTCCTCTCGCGCTCGACTCTGTTCGAGCGCCCAGAGACGCCCCCGCGGCTGCTCATCGGGCACAACGTCCTGTACGACCGTGCCCGCGTCGAGAACGAGTACGCGCTGCGTCGCCCGTCGACGCGGTACCTCGACACGCTGTCGCTCCATGTCGCCGTCAGCGGATTGACCAACCCCCAGAGGCCGACGTGGATCAAGTACCGCAAGGAGCAGGACTTGGCGGCGGCGGCGCCTGCACCCGCGTCCGAGGAGGGCGAGACGGGCGAGGCGGGCAAGGCGGGCGAGATGGGAGAGACGGCGGGTAAGCCTCGGAGCGTGGACCCGGCCAAGTCGATCTTGAGCAAGGTCAAGAGCCGGGGCAAGGGCGCACGGACGACGGCGGGCGACGCGGCGGTCAAGGACTGGAAAGAGGTGTCGTCGCTCAACTCGCTCGCCGAGGTCGCCCGCCTGCACTGCGGCATCAAGGTCGACAAGTCGTTGCGCGACGTCCTCATCGACCCATCCCTCACAATCACGGACGCGCGCGAGTACTTTGACGAGCTCATCGCCTACTGCGCCACCGACGTCGACACGACCCTGCGCGTGTACCGCGCCCTCCTGCCCAAGTTTCTCGAGTCGTGCCCTCACCCCGTCACGTTCGCCGGCGTGGCCCTCATGAGCCAGCCGGTGCTCCCCGTCGACCGCAAGTGGCCCGAGTACCTCGAGCGCGCCGAACGGACGTACCAGGAGCGGCTCGAGGGCGTCACGGGCGCGCTCACTGCGCTGGCGGAGGAGGCGCGCGCCAAGTTTGACCGGCGCGGAGAGGACGGCAGGTTCGTGTGGGAGGATGACCTCTGGCTGCGGCACCTTGACTGGAGCCCCAAGAAGGCGCGGCGGCTGCCTGGAGCCGCGACGGTCCCGTCGTCCCGGCGCCGCACAGGCAAGAAAGCGCTCGCGGCCACAGACGCCGACGCCGCCACCGTCGAGGAGGAGCAGGGTGCGGAGGGCCCGCCGGCGTGGACCGCCGCGCTCAAGGACCTGTCGCTCGCGTCGCCGCTCGTCCCGCTCCTCTTGGAGACGACCTGGCGAGGCTTCCCCGTCGTCTACACGCATTCGCACGGGTGGCTGTTTGCTGTCCCGTCCAAAGCCCTCAGCGCGCGACGCAAGAAGGACCGCTTCGTTCCCGCCGAGGACGACGTCGTTGTCGCCGCCGCGGACCTCGGACCCAAGGATGGCCTCGTCGCCGCGCTTCCGGACGTCGTCCTCTATGGCGTCGCCGTCCGCCGCGCGACAAAGACGCACCGACTCGTCACCACGCAGCTCTCGAAGAAGCTGCGCGAGGGCGTGCTCGCCAGCCCGCATGCCGAGCTCAACCAGGCAATCGCTCTCGGCAACGGCGGCGAGGGCACGACCGAGGGCCAGGCGGTGCTTGCCAAGGTCAGGGAGCTTGCCGAGGCGGCAGTGCAGCGCTCGGCCAAAGAACGGACCGCCAACCTCTGGCTGCAGCAGCTCGACTGGACGCCCCTTCGCACGGCACCGCTCGCCCGCATGGACGCGACCGACGCCGCCGCCGCGCTCGCGCAGGCGACGTCCGCTCAGCGGCCCGCCGAAGTCAAGTCGAGCGACCTTGTGTGGCCAAAGTGGTATTGGGACCTCGACGTCCCGCGCGAAGGCCTCGACATCTCGATCGGCAAGCGTGCCGCGCCGCTCCTCCTCAAGCTGCGGTGGAAGGGCTTCCCCGTCGCCTTCTCGAAGCAGCACGGCTGGATGTACCGCATCCCGGTCGCTGAGCTCGACGCCGCGCTCGCGACCGACCCTGCGCTCAAGGCGCTCGAGTTCACCGACGTCGCCGACGCCAACCTCGAGGCCGACACCGAGGGCGCGTACGTCAAGCTGCCGCACCCGGACGGTGAGGGCAAGAACGTCGGCAGCCCGCTGAGCAAGCCGTTTGTCGCCGCGTTCGAGGACGGGATCCTCACGTCCGAGTATCCCGCCGCAGAGGCCGCCCTCGCGCTCAACGCGTCGTGCAGCTACTGGACGTCGGCGCGCGAGCGCATCACGAACCAGATGGTCGTCTGGTCTGGCGACGCGCGCGTGCCCGCTCCGACGCCGGCCGCCATCGCCGCGAGCGAGGCGTGTGACGACACGCGCGGGCTCATCCTCCCGCAGGTGGTGCCCATGGGGACCATCACGCGCCGCGCCGTCGAGCGCACGTGGCTCACGGCGTCCAACGCCAAGGAGAACCGCGTCGGGTCGGAGCTCAAGTCGATGGTGCGCGCTCCGCCTGGTTACGCCATCGTCGGCGCGGACGTCGACTCGGAGGAGCTCTGGATCTGCAGCGTCATGGGTGACGCGCAGTTTGGGATCCACGGCGCGACGGCCATCGGTTGGATGACGCTCGAGGGGACGAAGAGTGCCGGGACGGACCTGCACTCCAAGTCGGCGAGCATCCTCGGCATCTCGCGCGACGACGCCAAGGTGTTCAACTACTCGCGCATCTACGGTGCCGGGGTCAAGCACGCCGTGCAGCTCCTCCTCAAGTCGAACCCTGCCCTGTCTGTCAACGAGGCGACCGACCTCGCCAAGGCGCTGTACGCGTCGACCAAGGGCGTCGTCGACCGGTCACCCGCGTTCCGCCGCAACTTCTGGCATGGCGGCACCGAGTCGTTCGTCTTCAACAAGCTCGAGGAGATTGCGCAGAGTGAGCGGCCGCGCACGCCTGCGCTCGGGTGCGGCCTCACGTCGGCGCTCACCAAGGCCTACCTCCCAGCCGACGGCAAGAGCAAAGCCGGCGAGGGCTACCTCCCGTCGCGCATCAACTGGGTCGTCCAGTCGTCTGGCGTCGACTACCTCCACCTTCTCCTCGTCTCGATGGAGTACCTCACGCGACGGTTCGAGATCGACGCGCGGTACCTCATCTCGGTGCACGACGAGGTGCGGTACCTCGTCAAAGAAGAGGACAAGGACCGCGCCGCCATGGCGCTCCAGGTTGCCAACCTGTGGACGCGCTCGCTCTTTGCGTACCGCCTGCAAATGCCCGACCTCCCGCAGGTGCGCCTCTTCCTTCTCTGCTCTGCGCAAGTCATCGCGAGTCGCTGACATGCACTCTCCTTCTCTTCGACAGGGCTGCGCCTTCTTCTCGGCCGTCGACGTCGACTCGTGCTTCCGCAAAGAGGTCAACATGACTTGCGTGACGCCCTCCAACCCCGACTCGATCCCCTTTGGCGAGTCGCTCGACATCAACGACTCTCTCGCGCGCACCTCGGGCGGCTCCCTCTTCGCCGACGGCCGCCCCATGGCCACACACGAGCCCGATCTGCCCCTCCTCCCCCTCCCGACAGGGCTCGACAAGCCCGACATTGTCGGCGAGCAGCACCGCGTCGGCGACACCCAGTTCCTCGTCGCCCAGACGGCGTCGTCTGCGGCTGAGATCTCGCGCTTGTGGCGCGAGGCGCAGCAGCAGGCGAGGCTCGAGCGCATGGGCATGTCGGGCGACGCGGCGTCGATCGCTGCGGCTGCGGCGGCGGCGCGCAACAGGCGTAAGAGCGGCGCTGCGGCGACATCGTCGTCGAGTGCGGCGGCGGCAAAGGCGGAGACGGAGGAGGACGCTCCGAGGAGGCGCACGAGCGTCCGGTTCGACGACGACGCGGAGCTCATGCCGCGTGTCGACGTGCACACGCCGCAGGCTGCAGCTCCGCGCTCTTCGTCGTCGTCACTGCGCAAGAA
This sequence comes from Rhodotorula diobovata, assembly GCA_006352295.1. Classification (NCBI taxonomy): domain Eukaryota; kingdom Fungi; phylum Basidiomycota; class Microbotryomycetes; order Sporidiobolales; family Sporidiobolaceae; genus Rhodotorula; species Rhodotorula diobovata. The sequence goes on along the minus strand of SOZI01000205.1, from coordinate 14,524 downwards.
GCCTGTCGTGCGGCGAGGCAAGGCAGTCGGCCACAAGGCGAGTAAGAAGGGGGCGGAGAAGGAGGACGACGACGACCTCGACGACGGGGCCCTGCCGGACGAGGCCGAGGGCGACTTTTCGCTGTACCACCCTCTCGGTCGTGCGCAGGTCTAGACTCGGCCGGGCAGTCTTGTTTGTGCACTGTGTTGTACCTCATTTGCATCGTTCACCCCCACTGCAACCTGTAGCCTGTCCCCCAGACTCTAGCCTCCTCACCGACGTGGCCGCCCCCGCCTTTCGACTCCCCGCTCCTCGTCGCAAGCGCCGCCAGCGCCCTGCTAAGAGGGAAAGGAGGATGAGGGAGCGCGAGGCACGAGCGGCCGACAAATGGCAACGCTCGACCCCCCGTCAACCCGTCTTCCGTCCTCTGACGCTCGCGCTGCTCGCCTCGAGACACGCGCGTGGTGCACACAGGTCGCACATCTAGCGTCGCAAGAATGCTCTAGCAACAACTACCAGTCGTCGTCGTCTTGCTCGATGCGGTGCTTGGCCCGCACAGGCTGCACCGCCTCGTCCTCCTCGCTGTCCTCGTCAGCCTTGGCGGACTGGGCGCGTGCGAGCGGGAGAGCGAAGTCAGCGCGGGCGGGAGGGCGAGAGAAGGGAAGGCAGGGCAAGGCGCACCTCGAAGAGCGAGTCGAGGTGCTGCTTCTCGCGCTGCGAGTCCGTCAGGCCGTCCTGCTTGATCTGCGTTTGGGCCCAGCGAGGGTAGTTGGTCAAGAGTTGCTGCAAGCGAGATTGGAACAGAGGGCAGAGGGACGGACCTTGGAGCGCGTGCTGACATTCTTGACCGGCGCGGGCGCGGTCGACACTGCAAGGTGCGGTCGTGTGTCAGCAAGACGTTGCCACAGAGCCCCTGGCGCACCCTGGGCGAGCCCGAGACCATAAGCACGGCGGCCGAAAGCTGACGCACGTAGCTCCATCCCCTCGGGCCTAAGGTCAATCAGCTCGAGCGGCCTGTTCTCGCCCCTGAGCCACTCGGCCGCCGTCATGCTCGGCTTCTCGACGTTGCGCGTCGGGACAAAGATGTCGTTCTGGAAAAAGTCGGCCTGCGTGTCATGTCGACCCGACACCGCGCGAGGTCAGCTCCTCGCGCCTGAGAGGAGACGCGAGCGGGCGAAGGGGGAAGCACGGACCTTTGCGCGCGGGACGGCAAAGGCGACGACCTCGATCGTGCTCGGCGTCAACCGCAAGCCCTTGACGATCTCGACCTTGCGCACGTCGCCCCGCGCCTTGGGGAGGAAAGCCCACCCGCTCTGCAGCCCGCCGGCTTCAAACGACGGCAGCTTGTCAAAGGCGTCGTAGGCGTCCTTCGGGGTCAGATTGACGCTGTACGCGAGGCACGAGCGGTCGCCGCGGGAGTGGAGGAGGACGATGCGCGTGTCGAGGTCGACAAAGGGGAACAAGGGCGCGACCGACACGTCGAGCTGCGTCGCGCCGAGCTTGTCGACCCGGGCGCCCGCGTCGGACAGCCGGAAGAGGATGAGCTCGCGCGACGCGGCGCGGTTGAACCCGCTCGAGACGAGGTGCGTCTCGGAGGCCCAGGCGAGGCGCGAGGGCCGGATCGAGTCGTGCGAGGGGGCGCTGACGAGCGTGCGGGAGGGGTCGCGCGGGTCGAGGACGTGCAGCTGCTTGTTCTTGGTCGCGAGGGCGAGGCGGGCTCCAGAGGGAGACCACGCAGCGGACGAGATCTGCGCGGCGGGTCAAGTCAGTCCCGTCGAGGACTGGGCGCGAGGAACGAGAGCAGCAGCGCACCCCTCCCTTCGGCAACTGCACGTCGAGGAGCATCTCGCCCTTTGACATGTCCCACAGGCGCGCCGTCGGGTTACCGCGGTCGTCCGAGATGGTGAGGAGCAGGTCCTTGGCCGCAGGGTGAGGCAGGAGTTCGCTGATGCGGTCCATCTTGGGGTCTGTGGTCGCACGGCCGACACTCGTCAGCTTCTCGGCCCATTTGACGCGGCGCCGAAGCAGAATGCGGATGCGAGCTCGACTCACCGCTGAGCACAACCTGCGCCTCCCCCCTCGTCTCCCCCGCCGCCCACTCCTCCACCCGTGGCAGTGCAAACACCCTCACGGCGCCGTCCTCTCCCGCGACACACACCCTCCTGGAGTCGAACGGGTCGACGCAAAACTCGACGACGGTGCCCCCGACGGCGACGCACGAGGGGTGCACGGGGAGGCGCCCCGGGCGCGCCAGCGGGTGGAAGGCGACGCGGCCGCCTGGGCCGGAGAGCGGGTAGAGGAGGTACGAGGGGGAGGCCTGTGCGCGCAGGAGACACGTGCGTGGCGGGCGGGGTGGGGTGGGCGAGCGAGACGGGCGGATCGTCAGCGTGGCCCGCCGAGAGAAAAGAGAGCAGGGAAGGGAAGAGAGACGGGACGAGACGAGACGAGACGCACCTTGAGCAGCGCGACATCAGCACTCATCGTCGCCGACAGGTCGTGCACGTCGTAAAAGTCGGGCTTGAGCGGCGTCTTGCCCGTGAGGAACTTGCGCGACCAGCCGGGGTTGAACGGCTCGCCGGGGGCGGTCGACGCGCCGAGCGTCTTTGGGGCCTCGGGCAGGGACTGGGCGGGGGAAGCGGAGGGACTAACGGGGGCAGGGGAGGGAGAGGGTGCGGCGGCCGCTGAGGGGGGCGTGCTGCGGTTCAGGGAGAGGTTCGACAGCTGCGCCGCCGGTGCGGGCTCAGGCTCAGGGTCGGCCTTCTTGGCGGCCCCGAGGGCGGGGCGGGCCGCGGAGCTCGGAGTCGACGTGGGGTTCGCAGCAGGAGGCGGCGCTCCGCTCGTCTGGGGCTGCATGACCGGGACAGGCAGCGCCGCCGACGTTGTCGTCTGAGCAGCAGGCGCAGCTGCCTTCTCGGGCGCAGGCGCAGGCGTGAGCGCCGGTCCTTGCGCAGGCGTCTGCGCCGACGCAGGCGCCGACGGTCCGCGCGCCTGTCGCGCCGGCCACGGCACGTTCGGGTCGAGCTGCCGCTTCTCGAGGAAGGGGACGTCGTCGGACGAGGCGGCGCGCCACTCTGCGGCCGTCTGCGCAGGGACTGCACACCCGTCGGGTTATCGGCATGTCAGCGCGTGGTCACTCCGCTCCCAGGCGAGGCGAGAAGAAAGCGGAAAGACGCACCTCCAGCACTGACGGGCGGGTACAGCTCCCTGTGGAAGTCGAGGTACTGCCTCCTCGGCACCTCGACCCTGACGGGGACGACCTCCCCCGCACCACCCAAGACGGCGACGCGGCCAATCTCTGCGCGCATGAGGTCCCACTCTCGCGGGGGCGCGAGCGCGGCCCCCTGCGCCGGGAACGGCAGCCCGCACGCGCCCTCGGTGTAGGGGGCGGCCTGCCCGGGCGTCGAGGAGGGCACCTCGACCCACCGGAGCGTCTGGTCCCCGCGCCCCGCGAGGTAGACGATCCCCCTCTCGGCGTCCAACAGCGGCGCGACGAGTCCCGTCCCGCTGTCGATGCGCTGCGTCTTGAGGGGCGTGCCCGGCGCGCGCAGGTCTGTGATGGAGAACTCGCGGTCGCGCGTGCGGGAGAAGCCGGTGCTGAAGAGGGTGGGGTGCGAGAGGTGCGAGAGGTGGACGTGCCGCGAGGGTTTGGGGCCCGCGTGAGAGGCCATGTCCTGTCGGCGGGGTGTTTAAGCTCTCGCAAGTTGGCGCCGTGAGGGGAAGAAAGGCTGAGAGCAGGGGGAGGAAACGCACGAGAACCGCTGCGCCACCCGCGCGCACATCCCACAGCCTGAGCCTCCCGTCCCTCCCTCCGACACTGACGCACCTCCCGTCCGCACTCCACGCCGCACTCCATCCTTGCACGGGCATCTCGATCTGGAACGCCGCCTCCGACTCGGACGAGGCGTCAAAGACGGCGAGGGACCCGCCAGAGGTGCAGAGGAAGAGGGACGAGGCGAGCGGGTGAAACGAGAGGGTGTCGACGGGTTTGCCGGTCGGGGCATCGAAGCTCGCGAGGACGGGAGGAGCGTGCTGGCCGGGCTCGGACGCGTCAATGTCCGACAGCGCGAGGACGTTGATCTGCGTGCCGGGGCCTGTCGTGTCAGCCCGCATTTCCGGTGGCGTCAAAGGGCAAAAACCGAGCCGCCGGCGAGCAACATACCTTGCCCCCGTCGCCTCCAACCGCAGCAACCTCGCCCCACGCATCCGCCGCCAACGCCCCGACCCTCGCCACTCTAGTCTGCACGACGCACGCCTTCCCGGCGTACTTGCCCGGGTGGGCCCACGGGACGGCGACGAGGGTGCCTGCTGCGGCGCCGTGCGCGAGGAAGAAGGAGGGCCCGGACCCCGAGACGGGGACGGAGACGAGGGGTTCCGAGGTGTCGCTTGAGGGGGAGGGGGCGAGTGGGAGCTCGGTGAGCCAGGAGTCGCGCTGCGGGGGAAGGGGCGGGGCAGGGAGACGGTATCGGTTAGGTGGATCGAGGGAGGGAGACGGAGGGGAGAGGGCACCTTGGCGGGGGTGAGAAGCGAGTTTTTGTACGGTGAGCTGTAGAAGCGGGGAGGCATGGCGAGGATAGGTAGCTGCGAGGCTGCTCTGCGGAGGTGCGAGGCGCGTCAGCCCCTGCGCTGCAGAGAGTGCCACCTTGGCACGCTGCGCTGCTGCGGCGACGACGAGGGTGAGGGTGCGGTGCGTCGACGTCGAGCTGTCCCGGGGACTTGGGCGCGATCTGCATCAGCCTGTCGAGCCGCTCCGATGCTGTCGTGCGGGTACACGAGCAAGGCCCTGCACCAGCCCCCCCTCGTCGGTCCCCTCCCTCCCTCCCCCCACCTAGGGCCGACCCTCCTTCCCCCTCCTCGGCGCCCGCTCCGCGTGACACATGCGCAGCACGCTGCGCTTGACAAGCCTCAACCACGCGGCCAAGAAGCAGGTGCGCACTCACTGTGCGGTGTGGGCGTGCGGAGGGGGCAAGATCGAGGTGAGTGCCCGAGGGGAGGTGACGAGGGGTTGGACGGTGGGTTCGGCGACGGCGAGCGGGACTTGGGCGGGGAGGGGGAAAGGGAGAGCGGTCGGACCGTGTGGACAATGGCGGCACTCACGACGAGCTCGACAGAGTGACGCTAGTTGGTCGAGAGGCGACGCCGCGGCCGTCTCGCGCGTCGCCCAAGCCGCTGCGGCCGCCGCCGCTTGCGAGCCTTCGACACAGATTCGCAACCTCTTCCAACCGATGCGCAACGCTCGCAAGCTTCTCTCCCTGCGTCGGATTCCCGCAGCAGGTCCTGCCGTCCACTCCACTCGCGGCAAGACAGACGGAAGCATGCGATGCGCCGACGGCGGGCGCGGGTATCTCTTGCGCTCCTTCCTCTCCCCCCTCCCCATCGCTCGTCTACTGTCGACACCGTTGCTCCAGACGAGGGGGCGCTCAGTCGATGAGGTGCTCTGCGGGAAGGAAGAAAGACAGGCTGGCGGGCGTCAGTGCGCTGCCCGACGCTTCGACGAACTCGACCCTGTGTCGGCCCTCTCGGAGGGACCCCGCACAGTCCGAGACGAAGGAACGTGGCGACGCACTCTTCTTGAAGTAGGAGCGGAGGTGGATGACCTGCCACACGCCGAGGAGGACGAGGGTCGAGAACGTGAGGTAGAAGAACTTTGTCACGCGGTCGTTGGTCGACTCTGTGTGTCCAGGGTTGCTCCCCGGGGGTCAGTTGCTGCAGATCCTGGAGAGGAAGCGGAGAGAACGAGACACGCACCGTTGGTGTCGCGCATGCGAGCCTCGCGGCGCTTGAGGTAGTTGAGTTCGTCGACAATCTCCTTGACGACGCCCTCGAGTTTGCGCATCTCGACCTCGAGGCCACTGAGCGACTCTTGCTTGGCAATGGCGTTGTAGTCGACGGCGTCGGCGCCAATGTCGACGTCGAGGTCGACCAGGCGCTCGTACTTTGCCGCCTGGTGTTCGGGGACCGACGGGTCGAGGACGTTGCGGAAGCAGACGCCGAGGTCTGCGTCGGCGTGGGTCGTGATGGCCATGCGGGTCTCTCCCTTGAGCCCTTTCTTGGCCTGGTACGTGTTGCGAGACGCCGAGCCGTCAATGACTTCCATGTCGAGCCGCTGCAGGTTGTTGCCGGCCAAGGGGGCCGAGACCGAGATGACGACGAGGGTGTCGGTCATGGCGTAGTTCCACAGGCACTTTGGGGTCGGGTCGTGGTGCGCTGTGAGGGAGAACTTGACGGCGCTGGCGGGTCGCGGGAGGAGGGCGAGGGCGACGAGGGCGGCCAGGGCGAGGGCGAGGAAGGGTGGTCGTGGAGAGGACGGCATGGTGCGGGCAGTTGGTTCCTTGGGGCCACTAGTGTCCCTGTGTGCGCGGTCAAGGCGAGGGAGCGGTGTCGCGTGGAGTCGAGTCGCGAGTGATGAGACGGAGCGGAGGGTGCCAAGTCCGCGGAGCAGGGGAGGGGGGCGGCGCGCTGCGGTAGGGGTAAGTCGAGGCGTGTAGCTGAGAGGACCAGACCAGCTAAGCTCTGTGCTTGACAAGGGTGAGTGCGAGGTTCGAGGTGCGCCGACACGCTCCCTTCCCCCACCTCGCCGCAGCCGGTCCCCCTCGACCTCTCCTCTCTTGTCGTGTCGCGTCACTCGAGGAGGATGGGCACCACTCCCACGTCGAGGTGGCAACCCCTGCACGACACCTTCTACCGCCTCACCCCAACCTACTCTCTCGACGACTCGCCCCTCTCCCTCCTCGACCTCTCGCACCACCGCCTCGCCCACTCGACCCACGCAGGGCCTGTCGCCCTCACGAGGGAGACGAGCAAACCCGTCCCCCTCGACTCGCACTACTCGCGCACTCGACTCGCCTCGAACCGCGTCTCGGTCTACTCGCTCCAGGGGCACCTCGTCCAACACATCTCGGTCCGCTCATGGTCCACCTTCTCGTGCCCCCTGCCACACTGACCCCGTCAATTCACACACGCACCCAGTGGGATCCCCCCTCCCCGATCGTCCACCTCTCCCTCCCAACCCCGACCTCTCTCCTCCTCCTGACCGCCTCAGGCCTCTACCGCCTCTACGCCCTCTCGGCCCACCCGTCCCTCGCCCCCTCCTTCTCGCAGCACGCCCTTCCACGCACCGACGACCTCGGCGGCGTAGCAGACGCCAAGCCCTACCCGGGCGGCGTCGTCGTCCGCTTCAAGGACGGCGCCTTCTGCGACCTCCGCGGCGTCGGCGCCCGCTCCCTCGTCGACAACGCCGTGGCAACCGAGGGGCGCGATGCAGGCAGGGGCAAGCGTCGCGGCGACGGGGACGGGCAGGAGAACACGGCGCCAGGAGCAGGGGCGGGAGCCGGAGCAGGGGGTGGCAAGCCCGTCTTCCTCGCTGCGACGGGCATCGAACACGACATCGACTGCTGGGCTGTCGTCCCCGCCGAGGCGAGCGCCGGCAGGCACGTCGAGGTCCTCGTCGGCGCGGGCGAGACGGTCTACCGCCTCGACGAGATCGAGTGCGTCGACCAGGTGCGCCTTTGTCCCGCTCGCTCTCGTTCCTCTTCACCCTCACTGTGCCTGCAGGGCAGGACCCCAGCTAACTCGTCCGCTCGCGTTCGCACGTATGCACGCACGCAGCGCCTCACCCGCGGCCCCTACCTCTCGATCGTCCCCTCCCCCTCGGGCCGCTTCCTCGCGCTCCTCGTCCGCCCGCCGTCCCCCGGCGCACCCCCGACCCTCTGGGTCACGTCGTCCGACTTTTCGCGCTCGCTCAGCGAGGTCGTCGTTGACGAGGCGGTGAGCGAGGGCGAGAAGGGCCCGCCGACGCGCGTCGCATGGTGTGGCAACAATGGCGTCGTGCTCGCGTGGGAGAGGACGGTCGTGCTCGTGGGGCCCTTTGGCGAGACGCTCAAGTGCGTCCCTTCACTCGCCCCTCTCTCGCTTCTTGGCCCCGAGTTCGCTCGCTGACCCGTCTCCGTCTCCACCACTCGCTCACCTCGTCCCCGACCGCACACGCGCGCGCCACGCGCACTCAGGTGGTTCTTCCCCGACTCGGTGCACCTCCTCCCCGAACCAGACGGCACGCGCCTCCTCACGCGCTCGGCCCTCTCGCTCCTCTCGCTCGTGCCCGCCTCCTCTCAGTCCATCTTCCTCCCCGGCTCGACCTCGCCCTCGTCCCTCCTGTACGAGGCCTCGCGCGAGTTTCACGAACGGAGGAGCCCGCGCGCCGATGAGTACGTCAGGGCTGTCGGGCGCGGGAGGGACATGAGGGACGCCGTCGGGGAGGTGCTGGATGCCGCGGGGAGGGAGTGGGACGAGGCCGAGCAGAAGAGGCTCCTCCGGGCCGCCGCGTTCGGCAAGTCGTTCCTCGAGGCGTACGACCCGTCCGAGTTTGTCCAGACGACGCAGGCCTTGCGGGTGCTCAATGCCGTGCGGGCGCACAAGGTCGGCGTGCCGCTCACGTGGGAGCAGTGCGTCGCCTCTCTCCTCCCTTCCTTCCTTCCTCGCTCCCTCCACCTTCTCCCGCTCGCCCTCGAGTCATCGACGAGCCGCTGACCGCGCCCGTCCCCCCCGCTCAGGTTCCACTCGCGCCCTCCCTCGGCCCTGATCGCACACCTCGTCTCCCTCAACCAGCACCTCCTCGCGCTGCGCATCTCGTCCTTCCTGGGCCTCAGCCCCGCACCCGTCGTCACGCACTGGGCCGCGCAGCTCATCGCCGCGAGCGCCCCGGGCGCGGCGGGTCCGCCCGGAAGCGACGACGGGCCGAGAGACGACGACGCGGTGTGCGCGCTCATCGTGCGCAAGCTCGAGTCGCTCTCACCCTCGCCTCTGCCCTCCGCGTCGCCGTCTCCCTCCCCCGCCGCCGCCGCCGTCTCCACCGCCCGCGCCGCAGCGCCCGCCCCCCCCGCCCTCTCGAGCGCCGACCTCGCCCTCGTCGCGTTCCGTCTCGGCCGGACGCACCTCGCCAAGCTCCTGCTCGACCGCGAGCCCCGCGCGGCGAGGCAGGTCGCGCTGCTGCTGCGCATGGGGGAGGGCGAGGAGGCGGGGAGCAAGGCCGTCGCGAGTGGGGATCCGGAACTGGGTGCGTTGCGCGGCTGCCCTCCCTCTCCTCCTCAGAGGCGTGCGCCTGGACCCCGCTGTGTGGCGCTGACTCGTTACGGCCCCTTGCGCTGCCACTCGTGTGCGCGGGCGCAGTCTTCGAGGTGCTGCTCGCCCTGCGGCGGTCCCTCCCCCCAGGGGACCTCTTCACGCTCCTCTCGCGCCTGCCCTCCTCTCCCCTCCCCTCTCCTTCCCCGCTCCCCAGCTCCTCCTCCTCCGCCTCCTCCTCCCGCCCCCGCTCCCGCCCCGCCGCCGCCGCGCCCACAGACCCCACGGCACAGAAGAAGGACGGCGACGCGCTGCGCCTCTTGCAGGTTCTCGCGAGGCAGACGGGCGACCCGCAGTGGGCCGGCTTGGTCAGGGATTGGTGGTACCTCGATGATCGGCGCGTCGAGATGGGGACCGAGAGGCTGCTCGAGGCGGGGAGGGAGAAGGTGCGGCGCGGGTTTCTCTGACCTCCCTGCTGCGGCTGCGGCTCCTCTTCCTCGGCCCTCGCGCACGTGCTCTGCGGCGAGCGGACTTGCAGATCGGGACAACCCCACTGACGGTGCTGCTGACATGGCGCGCAGGACTTTGGCGAGAAGGTGGCGCTCGTGAGGAGTGCGCAGAAGAGCTTTGCAGAGGACAAGGAGCGCGCGTTCGAGGCCAAGGTGCGTCCACCTTGCCCCCTCTTTCTGACCACTGTCAGCGCCCTGAACCACGTCGCGACGCCCCATGCCCGCGCCCGCGCGCGCCCAGATGGTCGACGACCACGTGCGCCTGCTCGTCGCGCAAGAGTCGCTCGAGCAAGAGGCGCCGGGCAAGGCGTTCGTCGGGCTCAGCGTCAATGAGACGCTCAGGCAGTGCCTCCTGGCCGGGATGGACAAGCGCGCGGACAAGCTCCGGAGCGAGTTCAAGGTGCCGGACAAGAGGTGCGCTTCCCCTGCCCTCGCACCTGCACCTCGTGCCTCGCTCGCTCCTCACGACCTCGGGGGCTGGCGGATCGCGGGTTGCTTGCTGACGGGTGCCACGAGTCCCGCACAGGTACTGGTACCTCAAGCTGCGGGCCCTCATCTCGCTGCGCGACTGGGACGCGCTCGACGCGTTTGCGCGCGCGAAAAAGTCGCCGATCGGGTACGAGCCGTTCGTACTCGAACTCATCCGCGCGGGCGCGCACCGCCAGGCGACGCGGTTCGTCGAGAGGTGCGACGCGAGGGAGAGGGTCGAGCTGTATGTCCGCGCGGGCGAGTGGGAGAGCGCGGGGAGGGAGTGCGTCAGGAGGAGTGAGAGGGGGAGGCTCGTGTGAGTCCCGCTGCGTTCTCTGCTACGTGGGGTGAAGTGACTGACTGACTGGCGGGCGCGCAGGGACCTGCGGTCACGGGCGCCGAACAAGGTGATTGCAGCGCAGCTCGAGGCGCTGCTGCAGGAGATGGACAACTCGGGGGCCTAGTTCAGTAGGGACGCGTGTAGACACTCTCTCTCGGATGACTGTGAGCTGCTCGAGAGTGCCCTTGACGAGCAAGTAGCGGGTCCCTGCGCCATCGCAGCCCGCGCTCACCCCTCGCGACTCAGGCTCGCCCTCAACACGCCGCCTTCCCCCGGGGACAGCCACCGAGGGCCTCTCTGCGAGTCTCGGCGAGCACAGCAGCTCGCTCTCACCTCATTCGAACCCTGCGACGCCGCCTGCACCCCGCCCCGACCCCTCATCTCCCCCTCCTCACGTCAACCCTCCCCCTCTCGCCCACCACGGCTCGCAGGATGCCACCCCAGCCTGTGGAGGGCAGCTACACCGTGCGCTACGCGTCTGGGAACTTCAAGGACGACCCCAACGTGCTCGTCATCACGCCCGGGTTCGGGGACGGCGACTCGTCGCGCTGGCCCGACCAAGGCCCCGACATGAGCTTGCTCCCGCAGGACAACGACAAGCAGCAGCAGTGGCGCAGGACGGCGGCAGAGATCGCGGCCAAGGACCTTGGACTCCTCGACGGTGCGATTGCCTCTTCGCGTGGTGGGGGAGGGGGGGGGCCTCCCTGGGTTCGCTGACGACGGATTCGCCGCAGAGACGCACCAGCACTGGATCCTTGAAGAGTTGCCGACCGGCTACGGCCTCTTCCAGCAAGTGACGCATCCCAAGGACGGCACCTCTGGCGGCCAGGGCAAGAGCAAGCTCCGCCTCGACCGCTTCATCTTTGGTGAGTTGCCTCGTTCTTGCTCCCGCTGCTACTGCGGCAACGTTTCTGACGACGGGGACTGGCCCGCTGTGTGTGCCACAAACAGGCCACAACAGCAAGAAGATCCGCTCGGCGCTGTCGCTCGGCAAGCACATCAGCAACCAGCTCTTTGGCGCCCGCAGCATCTGCCACTGCGACGGTTGCAAGGTCTCTCACTCCAAGGCATCGGCCTCGTCCATGGCCGATATCGGCGCCCCTCTGCGCATGGCTCCCCGCAAGCGCAAGCGCACGGGCGAGTACGCCGAGATCGCGGGCTTCTCCTCCCGCGCGGCCACGGGCGAGCCCGAAGGTAGCAGCACAGGGGCCCAGCCACAGCAGGACGAAGACGGCGCGTCGAACGACACGGGCACCGAGCGCGAGGGCAGCGTCGCAGGCGGGGCCTCGCCCGACAAGCGCCCCGCGCGCAAGGTGCGCAAGAGCGCGGCGGGCGCTCGCAAGCGTTTCGCGGCGGGTGGTGCGGGCGGCGCTGGCGAGGACGACGAGCAGCACTACGGCGCGGGGCTCGCCGGCGAGGAAGGGTCGGACTACGAGGAGCCGGCGTTCAGCACCACCGACTATGCGCGCGTCGGGGCGCGCACGTCATCTGGGCGGAGGACCCGGCCCTCGGAGCGGCTCTTGTCGGGCCTACAGCAGGAGGCGCAGGCGCAGGTCTTCGCCGCGCCGGCCAAGCCCGCTGGCCCGCTCGACGAGTTCGACGAGGCCATGACCTCGGCGGGCAAGGACGTCCTCGCGCCCTCGTCGACCGTCACGTACGACCAAGGCGCCGAGGATGTCGCCCACCCGACGCTCTCGCGCGTGGGCGAGCTCGTGTGGGTCCGGGTCCCGCTCGGTCCACCGCCATCCGGCGCGCCCGAGACGGCCCAGCTGTCGCGCTGGCCGGGCATCGTCCGCTCGCGCGTCATCTCCATGTCCGAGGACGGTGCCACGAGGGAGGAGGTGTACCGCGTCGAGCTCCTCGGCATGTCGAGCCAGGACGTGCTCGAGGGCGTGCGCGGCGAGAACGTGACGCCCTGGACGGGCTACGTCCCGTCCAACACGCAGTGGCTCGACCACAACCCGCTTGTCGATGACGGGCTCAAGGCTGGCCAGGCGAAGAAGCGGTGGGCCGAGATCCAGGCCGAGGGGTGGTTGGGCGTTGCGAGCGCGTTCAGGAAGGCGCAGCGCATCGGCAAGGCGTACGCTGCGATCCAGCTCCGCCCGTGCGTGCATGTCTTGACTCTCCCACTCGCCTGGGTACGTTACTGATGTGTTGGCTGGCCCCACGCATGCAGGATCCCGACCCTGACCACCGGCGCTCACCTCGCCGCCAAGCCCGACGTCCCGCCGACCTCGCTCAACTCGCTCGAGCTTCAGCCCGCCGACTCGCGCTACCTCTCGTACTCGCACGTCATCTTTGGTCCCGAGCTCATCCACGTCGGCGACTTCGTCCGCCTCAACCCGACCGCCGAGCTCGACCCCGCCGTCCTTGCCGAGCGCTCTGCGCCGTCACCGCCAGATGCAGCCGACCTGCCCATGACGCTCGTCATGCGCATCGGCGCGCTGTACCGCGGCGGCAAGGGCTCGCCTCTCGTCGCACGCGGGCACATCTTCGAGCTCAAGCCCGTCGCGGACGATGCGCCGGGCGTCACGCCCGCTGCAGACGAGGCGCTCGGGTCTCTCCCATCCACCGTCGCCCAGAGTCTTCCCCCTCCGTTCCCGCTGCACACGTGGCGGCTACTCGCGCCCGCAGCGGGCTCAACTACGAGCCAGGGGCAGGAGACAGACGTGCTCTTTACCCCGTCGATCGCGGGGCGGTACTACCCCGTGACGCTGCCGGGCCCGCGGGCCAACACGACGCGCGACGAGGTGATCGAGACGATCAACGACGGGCTGCACATGGCGACGAGCGGGCTGGGCGTGTGGGAGGATGGCAAGGGCGCGACGGGCGGCAAGGGCGAGGAAGGCATCAGGGCGCTCGCACTGCTGCTCGCTGGGATGGCGGCCGGGGACAGGACGGTAAAGATTGAGGTCCGTCTTCTCAGCTCACCCCGTGCGGTATAGCGAGCGCGTGTCCTGACATCGTTTCCGCAGGCGCCGAACGGCCTCGCAGGCAGCAGGGTCGAGCAGTTCATCGTCGCCGAGGAGCAGGCCCTTGTGCGTTCTACTCTCTCTCTATTTCGCTCCGAGCCTCTCGAGTGCTCGCGCTGACGACAAGTGGCACTATCGCAGGGCCGCCCCATCAACCCCGACGAGCCCGCCCTCGGCGCTGAGGCTCCCCGCCCCGGCGACGAGCAAGTCACCGACCCGGCTGCTGCCGCGGCTGCGAACCCTTCGACCTGAGGAGGAGCGAGCGCAGCTCGCACGACCGCGTGACGAGCCTTGCGCGGACGTTGCTGCGCCAGGACCAGGTTCCGCAGCTGCCTGATTTCGCGCGCATCTCGCGATTCTGCGTGAAGTCAAGACGCCAGTACCACGACCTGCGATTTGTGTGCACGCGGGCAGAGGCACAAGGGCATAAAGAGAGCGAGAGCAGGAAGCGTCTTCGCAGGCAGGCCCAGGCGGCCGCAGACGCCGGCGGCCGGCGGCCGGAGGCCGAGGCAGCGAGCCTCATGAGCAATTTGCCTCGCGCCACCTGCAGCCGATGCTCAGGGGCCGCTGTCTTGTTCGCCTCTGGGTGGCTCTCGACAGCCGCTACGGAGCCGCGTGACTCTCTACAGGCCAGCAGGGGCGGTCATCCTTGAGGACTTGGGGGGAGCTGACCAACCCCTTGCTTCCTCCAGTTCTCGCTCTTCTCCCACGGCACCAGCTGGCTTGTGCTTGCTCTCACGAGTCTGTGCTCTGCCTGTGTCGTGCGTGGTGCGGCGTGCGCAGTGCCGCGAGGCCTAGAACCGCTGCTTTCGGACTCCGAGTGGCCCCTCGACTTCGCGAGACGATTCGAGCACCTTGTCGGCTTTGTCACGCTTTCTTTTCGTTCGAGCACTTGCGCGTCCTTTACTGGGCGAAGGGAATTACGCGGCTCCCGCCTCCGAAGTCCGGCAGCTTTCGTCAGCCTACTCCAGCTCGTACCACTCTTCGAAGCCACTTCCGAGCCTCTCCTCTCCTCTCCTCCGACTCGCCCTCTCTCGCCTTGCGCTTCCAGTCCACCACACCCTCTCCTCCGCCACACATCATGTTCGCCTTCCCCACCTACCAACAGCGCCACCCCCACGACCAGGCCCGCGCCACTTACGAGCGCGAGGTCGAGCGCCTCGCCTTCCTCACTCAGGAGCACGAGCGCCAGCGTCGCCGC
>SOZI01000204.1:11237-27387 GCA_006352295.1 Rhodotorula diobovata | reverse complement strand
GAGGGAGAGGACTTAGCAACGGAAGGTCCGAGCGAGCGTGCGGACGCCGAGTCGCTCGAGGTTGACGAGAGGGAGTCGGTCGCAGCACTACCCTTCCCTGAGCGCGAGTTTGGCAAGCCTAAGCAAAGGTTACCCTTCCCTAACAAGGCTAACTAATAAGCCTAACAATCTGCTCCGGTCCGGTGTTTTCTATATAATGGGCAACTGCACAAAAAGATGAGCCCCGCGCACACTATGGTCCAAGTGCAGGGGACCAAAAGGTATGATGTCTGTGAGATTCGAACTCACGCCCTTTCGGACTAGCGGATCTGATTGACCTTAAGCTAGCGCCTTAGACCGCTCGGCCAAAACACCTTGAGGTGGCCGACTTTCCCTTTCTTGCCGCTGAGTGCGCAACGAGTCCTCCTGACCGCACCATGGGCTGGCGAGGCAGCGAAGTGAGCCTGTCTCTCTGCTGCCACGTTCTCCACGAGCTGAGGCTGGCGCTCCAATGCACACCGACAAGCCCTGCCCAAGATGCCAGCACTCAACATGAAACACCAGGCCAACTCGACTTGAGCGCACACCGCTCCCCCGCCGTCATAGTCCTCTTTAAACACAAGCGCACTTGCACCAGGCGGTCTATGGTACTTTTTGCATGCACGCCCCTACCAAGCCCCAGCACAGCAAGCTCAGCTCTTCTCCCTCCGCGCGTCGACGGCCTGCGGTTCAGAAAACAGATGCGAGGGTCAGCGTGCACGCACTCGATGCCGAGCCACCCAAAGTCTAGAGAGAGAGAAAAACAAAGCGCAAGACGCACCGCGTTGAGGTCCCTCAGGAGGCCCTTGGTGACCTCCCAGCTGACGCACGCGTCGGTGATGCTGACGCCGCGCTTGAGGCCCTCGCGGCCGTTGGGCGCCTTCTGCGCGCCCTCCTCGAGGTTGGACTCGAGCATGATGCCGCAGATGCCGTTCGAGCCGGACTTGAGCTGCGTGCAGACGTCGGCGATGACCTGCAGTGGGGGAGCGGGGCGAGTCAGCGCTGAGAGGAAGGGAGGCGCGCGGAAGGCAAGAGGTCGGACCTTGGGCTGGTTGCGGTGGTCCTTCTGCGAGTTGGCGTGCTGGTGACTCGCCGAGACGTCAGTAAGAGCACGCTAGGAATGAAAAGACAGCTGGAGAGACAGCGTACGGAGGCGTCGACCATGACGGCGGGGAGGAAGTCGAGTTCGGGCTTGGAGATCTTGCGGACCTGCTCGACGGCGCTCTCGACACTCGCCGCGTCGTAGTTGGTGCCGCGCGAGCCGCCACGGAGGATGACGTGCACGTCACGGTTGCCTGGGCGCGGGAGGGGTCGCGGGGGTCAGCGCTTGCGCGAGAGGGGACGTCCGGCAGGAGCGCGAGAGACGACAAGCGACGGACCAGCAGTGCGGACGATGGCGGCGAGGCCACTCTCGGTGACACCAAGGAAGGCGTGCGGGTGCGCAGCCGAGAGCATGGCGTCGACGGCGACGCCAAGCGAGCCGTCGGTGCCGTTCTTGAAGCCTGTCAAGGGAAGCGGAGTTTGCGTCAGTCGGCCAAAGCGGCGCGACAGAGAAGAACGCAAATACGCACCGATGGGGAACGAGGCGCCCGAGGCGAGCTCGCGGTGGAGCTGCGACTCTGCGGGGAGGGAAGGGGCCAAGTGTGAGCGAGACCGCAGGACCCGCGGCACCTCGAGTAGTGTACACACCAGTTGTGCGCGCGCCAATAGCGCCCCAAGAGATCACGTCGGCAAGGAACTGGAGCGCGTGCGAGTCGGCGTTAGCAATGGCGCCGAGCCGAGGACGACGAGTCGCGAGCGCACCTGGGGCGAGATGGTGTCGAGGAGCTCGCACGCGACGGGGACGCCGCTCGCGGTGAGGTCGGCGAGGAGGGTGCGGGCGATGCGGAGGCCCTTGTTGATCTGGAACGAGCCGTTGATCTCGGGGTCGTTGATGAGGCCCTTCCAGCCGACGGTCGTGCGAGGCTGCAATTTCGGGCCGAGGTCAGCACGACACTGCGCCAGTGCACAGCGCTCGACCAGCACACAGGGCAGCGAATGTACACACACCTTTTCAAAGTAGGCGCGCATGAGGACGACGAGGTTGGGGAGCGACTTTGCCTCCTCCTTGAGGAGGGCGGCGTACTCCTTTGCCTCGTCGACGTCGTGAATCGAGCACGGGCCGACGATGACGATGAGCTTGTCGCTCTCGCCGCGGAGGACCGAGGCGACCTGGGCGCGCGACTTTGCGACGGTGCGCTTCGACGCGTCGCTGATGGGGATCTCGGCCTTGAGGAGCGCGGGCTGGACGAGGGGCTCGATCTAAAGGGGAGAGGTCACCGAGTCGAGGTGTCAGCATGCGTAGGGACAGGACAGGTGGCCGTGTGCGGTGCGCCAGCGGACCCTCGGAAGTGCCGGCAGAGATGCGCGTGCGTGGGCAGGGACGACGGCAAAGGGCGGGCGAGAGCGACGAGGGAGGGCACGGCGTCGACGGTAACGAGAAACGAGTGAGACGCACGGCAGCGATGCGCAGGTTGTCGCCGTACTCTTCGTAGGCCTGGTAGCTCGTGTCGCTGAGGATGCTCTGGGACTCCATGGCTGTGGGCGAGTGAGGGAGCGACACGGAGGGGGGGGAGCAGAGGGGTCGGGACGGTGCAACGGCAGGGGTCAGCTGGTGTTCTGCGTGTAGAGCACTCGTACACGCCCTCCGAGGGGGGCTCGAGGTCCACGAGGCGGTGGGAGAGCACGTCGAGCCGAGGCGACAAATGCGAGGAGAGCGAGAGGGAGAGTCGGGCGGTGGAGAGACGGGGGGGAAGCGGGACGGACCTGGTTGGTGTGGGCCGGTACGGATGTAGGTGGGACGAGTAGACCACGAGAGGAGGAGCAGCAGTGAGCAGAGCGAGAGCAGCGAGGCGAGTGTAAACCGCCTGGAGTCTCGGAGGCGTCGGGCACCGCCTCGTCCACCCGGTCTCACCCTCGTCAGACTGCCAAGTGTGCACCACAGTACGCCAAGCTACGCAGTCACACTCACCCCAGTCCAAGTCCCACTGCACTTCGACTCGGTTGAGAGGTTGACATCTCGCCGCCGGTCGACTCGTGCTGACGACGCCACGCTCTCAACCTCTCGCACTCTTCCCACTCTCCGCGAGTAGTCGCACCAACGAGCGCACCCATGGCCCCTTTTGCACTGTCGCTCAAGCATGCGGGCAAGACGTACACCCTCGACGCCTTTGACCCGTCCCAGTCGGCCCTCGCGTTCAAGGACCAGATCTACCACCTCACGGGCGTCCCCGTCGACAAGGTCAAGGTCCCCGTAAAGGGCGGCATGCTCAAGGTACGCCCTGCCCCTTCCCTCCCCTTTCCTGCTCCCAGCCCCGCTCACCTTCACCCTTCCCGCCCCACCACAGGACGACGCCGACCTCTCCAAGCTGGGGCTCAAGCCCGTGCGTCCCGCCCGCCCTGCCTCCTGCTTCGTGAGCTATCGCTGACACACGCTCGCAACGCTCACAGGGCCAGACCGTCATGGTGCGCGCGCGCCCTCACACGATCCCGGTGGCGCGCCCTCGAGACCTGACCTCGCTCTGACGCTGCAACAGGTCATCGGCCCCGCTGGCCCGATCCCGCAAGCACCGACCAAGCCCATCGTCTTCATGGAGGACATGACCGACATCGAGCTCGCGCAGACGGTGCGTCCCCCCCTCGGGTGTCCTGCTCGAGCACCCGACCCTGACCCCGTTACGTCCCCTGCGAGCAGGCCAAGTACCCGGTCGGGCTGCAGAACCTCGGTACGTTTCAACACCCCCCCAACTCGCGCGCCAATGACCCGAGCTGACCCTCGAGGCGCGCGCAGGCAACACGTGCTACATGAACTCGACCGTGCAGGTCCTCCGTGCCATCCCCGAACTGCAAGACGCACTCAAATCGTGCGTTCGGCAGCCACTGGCATCTCTTGACCTTGCACTGACGCTCATGGACGCCGCACAGGTCGCAAGACTCGGCCAACCAACCCCCCGCACAGCTCACTCGCTCGCTCCGGGACCTCTACAAGTCGATGGGCCGCACGACCGAGGACTTTCCGCCTCTGTCCTTCCTCAGCGTGCGTCCCCACGTCGCTCCCTCCTTCGTGCCCGGGGCAGAACAAAGCAAGCTGACCCGCGCCTCCTTCGCGCACGCCCTACCGCAGATGCTGCGCCAGTTTGCGCCACAGTTCGCCGAGCGGTCGCGCACGACGGGCCAGTACGCGCAGCAGGACGCGCAAGAGGCGTGGGGTGCCATCCTGCAGGCGGCCAAGCAGAGCGCATTGGGCGGGGCGGGCGCAGCGAGCGGGGGGAACGCCGTCGAGCAGCTCATGATGGGCGAGTTCACAAAGACGTGCGTCGCTCGCGCTCGCATTCGACGATGCCCCCGTGTGATCAACTGCTGACACCACGCTGCGCCCCGCGCACAGGCTCAAGAGCGCCGAGGCGCCCGAGGAGGAGCCGACCGTGTCCAAGGAGCAGTTCCTCGAGCTCAAGTGCAACATCTCGGCGCAGACCAACTACATGATGCAGGGGCTTTCCGAGGTACGGCGCCTCTCACGCGCTCACCCTCGCTGTGCGACCCGAGCTGACAAGACGGCCACCCCTCGCAGTCGATGGAGCAGGACCTCGAGAAGACGTCGCCGTCGCTCGGCCGCGAGGCCGTCTACCACGAGACGACGCGCATCAGCCGACTGCCATCGTACCTGACCGTCAACATGGTGCGCTTCTACTGGCGGCGCGAGATTGGCAAAAAGACCAAGATCATGCGCAAGGTCAAGT
Organism: Rhodotorula diobovata; assembly: GCA_006352295.1. NCBI lineage: Eukaryota > Fungi > Basidiomycota > Microbotryomycetes > Sporidiobolales > Sporidiobolaceae > Rhodotorula > Rhodotorula diobovata. Next base: position 22,591 of record SOZI01000204.1, on the reverse strand, counting down.
TCCCGTTTGACCTCGACGCGACCGACCTCGTCACCGACGACCTCAAGAAGAAGCTCTTGCCCGTCAACGAGAAGCTCAAGGAGTGCGACAAGGACCGGCGCGAGCGCGCAAAGGCCCGCCGCAAGATGAAGAAGGCGTCGTCGGATGCCGCGAGCGCCGCTGCAGCTGCGGCTGCGGCTGCCGGTGCCCCGGCCGCAGCGGCACAGGACCCGAGCGCCGACCCGCCCGAGGAGATGGCGGTCGACCCTCCCGCGGGCGGCGAGGCAGCGGGCGAGCTCCCCGACGAGGAGACCAAGCGGCAGGAGGAGCTCGCGGTCCTGACGTCGCTCGTTCACCCGGATCTCGACGCCGACAAGGGGACCAACGTCAGCGGGCTGTACGAGCTCGTCGGCATCGTCTCGCACAAGGGCGCGAGCGCGGACGGCGGTGCGTCTCACCTCTATCCCCCCGTCCCCCGAGCCCCCTCCCGACCGCCAAGCTGACCCATGGCACGCTCGCTCGACCCGGACAGGCCACTACGTCGGCTGGTGCGCCGCGCCTCCGCCCGAGGACGGCGCGTTCGACTTTGACGCCGACAAGCAGGAGTGGTACAAGTTTGACGACGAAAAGGTGTCGCTCGTCTCGCGCGACAAGATCCTCGCGCTCGAGGGTGGCGGCGAAGACCACTCGGCCTACATTCTCCTGTACCGCTCCAAGCCGCTCGCGTAGATTTATCGCAAAAGCAACAGCAGCCAGGTCAAATCCTGACAGTGTTGTGCAGCCTGTCTGAGCAGGACGGCCGTATCGAGATCGAGAGGGGACTGCGCTCGCTGCAGCCCTTCTCGCCTCGTTCCGCGACGAGTGCGAGATCGTGATGACAGCCTGGAACATACGAGGGCCGCTGCACCATCTACCGAAAGCCCTCACGCGTGACCGCCCTCTCCATTCGCCGTCGTCGGCGGCCCAGGCGACTCGTCCACGCTCCCCGGCGCACCGCCGTACCCCGAAGCGGCCATCGCCGCGCCCCAGTCCCACCCGCCAAAGGGCTGCATGCCCGGCACGACTGGCCACGGCGGCGCCGCGCCGTACGCGAGCCCCGGCGCGGGGAACAAGGTCGGGTGCGCGCCGAGGCCGGCGGCGGCGGCGGCGTCTGGCGGAGGCGCGGCGGACCCGTCAAGGCCGGAGAGGTGCGAGTAGAGGAACTGCTCGCCGTACAGCCACGGCGGTGGGTAGGCGTAGCCGCTTGGTCCGCCGGGCGTTGCAGAGGACGAGGACGGGCCCGGCGCGGAGGGGTCGTACGCCTGCGAGGGCGGGTAGGGCCACGGACCAGCCGCAGTCGAGGACATTTCGCCGGTTTCGGGCACGAAGGAGTTCGCAAAGGGAGAGGTAGCCGTGCCGCTGACGCTCGGCAGCGAGGCGCTCGAGGGAAGGGTGGGCGAGGCGGTCGATGCCGCGGCGGGAGAAGGGTTGCCGTTCGTCGTGCCGCTGGTGGAGGCTGTCGGTGCCGCGACCGTGCTCTTCTTGCTCTGCGTGCGCGGGCGGACGGGTGACGGTCAGCGGCGCAGCGGGGAGCGCGAGGGAGAAAGAGGGCGGGCGCACCTTGCGCCGGTCTTTCCTCGCGGTGCCGCCTTCGGTTCGCATCCTCTGCTCGTCCGCAAGGAGAGGCAGGACGAGCCCGAGCCCACGCTCGGCGATCGCGCTCGCCTGCTTGAGCGCCTCGAGCGTCGGCAAGGCCTGGTGGATCTCGCTGCGGATCGCCTCGTTGTCCGGGCTCGCCTGCTTGAGCTGCTCGTACAGCTCGAGCGTGAGGCTGAAGGACGCGACCGAGATGTGGTAGAGGACGGTCCAGATGCGGATGCCGCGCGCTCGAGGGGCCTCGCGCAGGATGGCGCGGGCGGCCTCGGTCACACGGCGGCGAGAGAACGAGTAGCTGTTGGCTCGCGAGGGCTTGGCGAGGAAGGGGCGGTGGATCGACAGGATCTTGTGCTGGAGCGAGATGAGGAATGTCGACCGCATCATCTGCCGGGCAGGGTGACGGGCGAGATCAGGTGACGTCGCGATATGTGAGCAGGGAGCGCACGGCCGACTCACTCCGACCCGCTCAGGGAGACCCTCGCCTCCTCCGTCCGCCTTGAGCCACCTTGGCAAGTTGCCGAGCAACGCTTCGAGCTGCTTGTCGGCCGCGAGGAACGACTGGTAAGCCTGGGACGCGCTCGCCTTGTCCGACACGGCGTGCTCAAAGGCGCTCGACATGGCCGACCCGATCTCGATGTCTGCGCAAGCGTCGGACACTGCGTGAGCTCGTGTGAGAGGCGGCCGTCGTGAAGTGACGCACACTGGCGCATCCAGGACGCGACGGTGTACTCGTCGCGGGGACGCTCGACGAGCTGGCCAGTCGCCAAGTCGCTGCACACACAGCGCGTCAGCCTCGAGTTTCGACAAAGGCAGGGGATGGACAAGTGACGCACTCGTCGGTCGCGTTGAGGGGAAGCGGCGTCGCCACTTGTAGCCTCGTGAGCAGCGAGTAGCCCTTGAACGGGATGGCGAACCACTCGCTGTGCACGAGCGCCCACACGACTCGCTTCTTGACCTCGCGATCGACGAGGGCTTGGGCTCGCAGGCGGGCCGGCCTGTCCTTGAGTGCTGCGTCCCACTGTTCGTCGGTGATGAGACGGTGCAGGCCCGTGTCCTGGGCGATCGACAGGCCGGCGCTGAGGAGCGAGGCGATGAGGGTCGCGGACCCAGCGTCGCGGCCCGACAGGACGAGGAGCGCAATCGCCTGCAGGCACGAGAGGTCCGGGTGTTGGAGAAAGTTGTGCCGGTACAGGCACGCGACCGAGCAGAGGAACCACCGGCTCGCGGCCGCGCTCGTCTCGGACTCGCTCCAGCCCATGTCCTCTTGCTGCTCGGACTCGACGAGCTTGGCCGACACGGCGAGGAGCGCAAAGTACATGCTCATCCATGCGAGCGAGCCCTGCTCAAAGCGCGTCTCGCCGAGGTCGCGGAAGGCGGTGAGCTGGCTGTAGAAAGTCGGTGCGTGAACGACGGCGTGCTGCGGAAAGAGCGGGCAGGCCTCAAGGGTAAGAAAGCGTCGAAGTGGGGCTCTGACGGAGGAGCGAGAAAAGACGCACATGGAAACCAAACACGTCGAGGCCCTGGTGGAAGACGACGTCCTCTTGGTCCGGCGCCGGTGCCGCGTCAAATAATGCCCTCGCGTCGGGGAACAGCGTGACGGGGCTCTCCGGGTGCGTCTCGGGCGGGAGAATCGCTCGCCTGATCGACGGGCTTTCGAGCCCATCCTCGCCACCTTCGCCTGTCCCATCTGGCGGGCGCACGTTGGACTCGTGCCAGACGCGCGGCCGGCCGAGCGAGTGGAACTCGAGGTCGATGGCTGCCTGGACGGCCGCCTCGCTCTCGTCCGGGTCCTGTTTGACAGCCGAGAGGCGCGGACGCTTCTTCTGCGGCTCGGAAGATGCTGCCGTGGCGGACGAGGTCGAGGCGGTCGGGAGGAGGGACGAGCTAGAGGGGTCGTCGCGCGGGCCGCTGAGCTCCGTGACGGGGTCGCCGAAGCTCTTGACGATCGCGTCGAGCTCTGCGGCATCCTCCTCGCGCGATGCACTGCTGTGCGCGACGTAGTACTCGAGGGCGGGCAGGCGAGCCTTGAGCGAGTCGAGCGTCTGGCGGAACAGGCGGAGCTCTTCGAGCGCGCCTTGCTGTCGCGCACTCAGGTCGCGAGTCGGGTCGACGCTGTGAGGCATTCGTTGGTCAGCTTGTCGCTGTGCTCGAAATAGTACCGAGCGCGAGTCGACGGCTCACGAGGGCTTCTTGCGCTTTGTGGGGGCGGCGACGCAGGACGAGGCTGCTCCTCGCTTGACGCAGGCGCCACATGGCAAGTTGCTGCGAGTGTACAAGGAGCGAGTGGTCAACTGGTGTGCGAGTAAAAGGGAGCGGTCGACTCTGGCGGGCCACCCGGCGCGGCGGAGATGAAGACGCCGACGCACCGGTCGCATGCCGTCTTGCGCCGCGAGCACTGCGGGATGATGAGCGTCTTGTCAGTGACCCGGTGACCACAGTCCGGGATCCAGAGGAGTGGGCGGTGTAGGCGGGCCAGGGTGGAGCTGCGGGTGAGCCTGAGGGAGGGGGACGCACCTCTGTGCAAGAGCGGGCAGACCGGCCAGGCAGCACGACCACCTCGGAACGTTCATCAGCCATGCTCGCAGACGGCAAGCGGGCAGCCCAGCGACGACGAAGGGCGAAGCGAGGGAGACCCGGTGATAGCCCCGACTCGCGCGAGAGATAGTCGCGTGGTGGCCTGGCACGACTCGTCCGACGCCGACACCAGTCTCTCGAGTGCGTGCACAGTATGCATGGCAACAAAGGAACGCATCAGAGTCTAACAAAGGCGCGAGCCACCCGGCCGGATCTGTCCCTCCACGCGCAACGCCCGATCCTCCTCTCGACCCTCGCCCTAACCCTCGCTCTGCCCCGGCCGGGACGTGCCCCGGACCCTCCTCCTCACAATTCCGGCAGCGACATCCAGTCGAACCCCCACGCCGACGTCAAGTCGCCAAACTGCAGCTCGTTGGGCGACCCCGAGAAGCCCGACGAGCCGCCCGGGCCGCCCACGCCTCCAGGCCCTCCGCCGACCGCGTTGGCCGCGCCGGGCGCAAAGTACGGCACGTCGAGCAGGAGCGAGCGGCCGTCGCCCGTGCTCGGGTCCGGGGCGGGGAGCGCGACCTGCGTCGGGTACCCGTACCCGCCGCCGTCCGCGCCTGTGCCGCCGCCTGCCGCGCCCGCGCCCGGTGCGCCGCCCGCGCCTGCTCCGCCATTCGCCTGCGCCGCGACCCGCCGCTCCGCCTCGGTGACGGCGACGCTGACGCGCTTGAGCAGCTGACCAAAGGGCTCCTTGCGCCCGTTGACGGTGCGGGCGTGCAGCGCCTCGAACAGGCACTGGATGACGAGCAGGCTCTGGCGCGCAACGGCCCTCACGCGCGGACGGACCGACCCGAGCGCGCGGTGGAAGCACAGGCTCGCGTCCGACACGAGGCGGTAGTCGGCGGTCGGGACCTGGCGCTCCGGGTCGTGCTGCGTCCAGATGTCGAGGAAGAGGACGACGACGGCGACCTGGATGAAGCTGACGCCGTAGCAGTCCTTGACGAGGGGGCAAGAGGTGCGGTCGAGCTCCTTCTGCGTCTCGAGGACGACGCGCGCGGCGGCGAGCGCAGCGTCGGTCGAGGGGCGGAAGGCGGGCTCGCGGTACCCGCGCGACATGACTGAGGGCATCGTCGGGCTTGTCAGGCGCGTCTCGCCGGGGTCGACGGCACAGAGGGTACTCACAAGGTCGGTGGAAGCGGATGAGCCGGATGTTGACGTTCTGCAGCGAGAAGATGCGGGCCCAGTACAGCGGCGTCGTCTCGCCCGGGTTTGGCCGCTCGAGGTCGTATTCGGCCATCAGGTTTCTGAGCAGGCGAGCAGGCGCGTGAGTGAGTGCGGAGAGACGAGGAGGCGGGGAAGGGAAACGCACCTCAGCTCGGTGTCGTTCTTGAGCACCGTCGAGTACTCGTACGAGGGGTCGAGGATGACCTCTTCGTGGAACGCACGCTGCACCATCCCGACGCGGAAGCGGAGCGTCTGCGACAGGACGACAGGAGAGTCAACGGCGCACTGACAGCAAGCCGTGAGGGGGAGAGGGCGCACCTCGTAGCACGTGATGGTGCGCACGCTGGGCGGCTGTGGCGGCACGATCGCGTCTCCCCGCAGGTCCTTGTCGTCAAAGTTGCCCGGCATCGAGCACGACACTGCGCGCAAGTCGCTCGCTCCGCGTCAGTGCACAGCCTTCGTGCAGAGAGGCGAAAGAGGGTCCGAAAGGGGCGCACCGAGGTGGAGCGGGAGGACGGGCCTGACGCGGAAGATGACTTGATCGAGGTGTAGCAGCGCGTGGAACAGCCTGAGGGCGACCTCGCGGCGGAGCGTGTTGGTCCCCGTCGGGAGGGCCGGGTCCTCCGGGGGCATGGTCGTCGGGTCCGAGCCGAGTTTGTCGAGCCTGAGCTGCTGCGCGACGCGGATGCTCGACGCGACGTACGGGAGGAGGACGTCGACGCGACCGGGGTCGCCCGAGTTGAGCGCGAGCGGGCCGAGGAGGACGACAGCCTGGCGGGGGAGGGGGGGATTCCAAGGGCCGCGTCAGCACTGACGCGGGGCTGGAGAGGGAAAGACCAGCGGCAAACCTGGATCGTGCGCAACCGCGCCACGCCGCACGCGTGGCCGCAGTCGAGTGCAGCCCTCGCCGCCTCGAAAAAGTCGGGGACCATCCTCGTCAGCTCGTCGGCGGTGAAGTCCGAGCCGGGCGCAACGTAGTCGAGCGCGTTGGCGGCGTGTGCGAGGGTGAGGAAGAGGACCGAGAGCCACAGCGGGTCGACCTCGAACTGCTTGCCCTCCTGCAGCAGGTGGCGGAAAGCGTCGTACTCGGCGAGGAAGGTAGGGGCGTGATGCGCTGCTCGGTCCACAGACAGTACCGGTAAGCGTGTGAACCAACAGAACCAGTAGAGCGAGAGCGCGACGCACCGACCCAGAACCAGCTCAGCGAGCTAAAGTGGAAGCTGACGAGCCAATCCATCTTTGCCTGGCTCGGCAGCGTCGCGTACAGGTCGGCGAGGACGCCGCGGTACCGCCTCGAGATCTCGGGCACGAGGAGCGACGCCCGCTCGCGCGTGACGCCTGGTGGGGGCGCGAGCGGCTGCGCGCTGGTGCTCGCAACGGGCGCGACCGGGTCGGTAGACTGTGTACGGGGCAGCGACCAGCGGTGAGCTCGCGGTCCGCATAAGAGGGACAGACAAGAGAACGCACCGGTCCAGCTCGTCGGGGCTGCGGGTGTCCGATGCGCACGTTGACGGCAATGTCCTCGAGCGTCATGGCCGCATCCTCCGTCTCCGAGTCGGGCCCGTCGCCCGTGCCGTACGTCGACCCGTCCGCGGCGACGCCGTAGCGAAAGCCGTTGGCGCTCGCTGCGCTGCGAGAGGCCGACGAGCGCGGGCGGTAGTGCGCGTGGTGCCCTGACGAGAGGTGGACGGCCGCCTCGAGCGCCTGGACCCGCCGCTCGAGGTCGTCGCGGTGCTCTGCGCACCCATTGTCGCTGCAGCCGACCCCCGCCCCGGCAGAAGAAGCCGTCCCGCCCGCGGCGCCGACGCTGGACCCTGCGCCGCCGCCGTTGGTGAAGGGGGGCTGTGGTGGCCCCGGGACGATGGCAGTGCCGGCGTCGCACGTTGCCGCCTCTCCGCGCTTCTCGCACGCCTTGCAAGGCGTCCCTGGACCTCCTTCGCGCTCGCAGCGGATCTTTCTGCGGCGGGGAGACGAGTCAGCGCTTGCTCGGCTAAGTCCGCTCGGTGGGGGGGCCAGGGGGGCGCGGGGTAACTAGGCGGAGAAGCAAGGGGAGAGGGGGAGGAGAGCTGACCGGGTGGTGCACGCGCGGCAGGAAAAGATCTGCCTGCGGCGAGTGATCTTTCGCTTGACCGAGGCGGGCCCTGTTGTTGCGGCGAGGGGCTCATCAGACGACGACGACGGCCCGTCGGGAGCGCCGGCGGTTGAGGGCTCCGAGGGGCCCGAGTCGGGCTCGAGGCGCTTGAGGGGCCTCGCAGGACTGGGCTGGTGGTGCTGCAGCTGCTGCTGCTGCTGCTGCTCCATCTGCAGGGGTTCACGGGCGAGGAAAGAAAGAGAGCGACGGCAGCTCGGAGAGGCGATCGGCGGTTGCACTTGGACTGGACTTGCCCTCTGGCAGGCCTCGTCCTCCAACTCGGCGCTCACCGCGGTCCATCCAGCACGCTCACGGCCCACAGTCGAGCGAGCTCTCGTGCCCCCGTCGAGTGCCGCACCTCTGGTTCAAGGCCAGATCTCTCGCTCTCTCTGTCTCGGCCACGTCGTCGCCCCCCCTCCCACCCGGCACGCGCACCCGGCCGCCAGCTCGTCACTCGGCCGGACAGTGTCGATCGTGCGCCCGTGCGCGCGGGTGGTGGTGCAATGCAACCGTGTCGTCGTCCTGTCTCGCTGTCGCCGCCTTTTGAAAGCCGTGCAACGCTCTGTCAACGCGCACGACACCTCTGTGCCCAACCCGCCGCGAAAGCAACTCGTCCCGTGACCCCAGGCCTCCGACCCTCCCTGCGCGTCCTCCTCACTCAACGATCCCAAACCGCCCACACACGAGCGCCTTTGTCGTCCTCCCCTCGTCACCCACCTCCCCCCGTGGGCGCTCCCCGCCCTCCGCCGCCCACTCGACCCCCTCCTCCTCCCCATCCACCTCCTCCTCCCGCGCCCGGGCCCCCCCTCCCCCCTCGACCCCCCGCCCCCGCCCCCGCCCCCGCTCCCGCACACGCCACCCCTCGCCCGTCTCGTCAATCACGACCTCGCGGAACGGGTCCCACACCCACGCCTCGGCGCCGGGGCGGAGGCGGCGCAGGTCGGGCGGGACGGTCGGGATCAGGAGCGAGGCGCTCGAGGCGTCCGTGCCTGGGTGAGGTTTCGTCGGGGAGGGGGCGGGCGCGGGCGCGGGCGCGGGGCCGGCGTATGAAGAGGAGGAGGAGGCGCGCTCGTGCAGCGAGAAGAGGACGAGGCCGAGGAGGTCCGGGTCCGGGTCGGGGGAGTCGGCGTCGAGTCCGGGCGGAGGGGACGACGAAGACGACGACGCCGCGTCTTGGCGCGGCAGGACGATCCGACACCGCGCGAGGAGCGTCCTCCGGTCCCCCCTCCTTTCCCCCGTCCCTCCCCTTCCCACCTGCGCCTGCTCGGCACCGCCCGCGGCCGCGCCAGGACCCGCCGCAAGCGCAAGCGCCGGCGCCTCGACGACGACGAGCCTGATCGCCGGCCGCAGCGCGCGCGCGAGGGCCTCCCTGTCGCGCGGGCCCGGGTGAGCAGGAGACGAGGCGAGCACGCGCGACATGTCGTGCAGCCAGAGGGTCTGCTCGGTCCGCGCGGCGGCGAGGACGGCGCTCGCGCGCGCGGCGAGGCCCGAGCTGCGGGCGCGGGTCCGTGCCGCGAAGCACGTCAGCGGCTGAAGGGTAGAGCGATGCAGAATAAAGAACACGACGGAGAGGAAGAGGGACCGCGACAGGACGCACACGAGGTACCCTCCCTTCTTCTTCCGCGGACTCCACAAGTCCGCCCCCTCGTCGTCTCCCCCTTCCTCCCCAAGCCCGGCAGCAGCACCAACCGCCACGACCTGGGGCGGCGGCGCCCTCTCGAGGATACTGCGGCGCGGCTCGTCCCTCCCCCTCTCGAGCGTCAGGTCGTCCCCCTCGCGCTTCACCGCGCCACCCCCGCCCTGCGGGCGCGGGAGCCCGGGCATGAGCTGCGTCAGGCGAGTCGTCGACCCCGAGCGGGCGGGGGCGTCGACTCGGCGGGCGAGCGCAGCAGGAGCGGGCGACGGCGCCTTGACGAGCGTCGAGAGGCGGTGCATGGGCGAGTCGGCCTTGGTCGAGGAGCTCGCTGCGCGGGGAAATCGTGCGGCGGGCTTCTTCGACAAGGCAGAGGCGGCCGATTTGGGTTGGCGCGAGCGGGTGGAAGTGGGTGCGGATGTAGAGGGCGAGGGCGAGGGCGAGGGGAGCGCAAACGCCGAGAGCGGGCGGAGAAGGGTCTCGGGTGGCTTGGGAGCGGGGCGGGCTGCACGCTGTGAGGGTCAGCGCCTAGGGTGCTCGCGAGGGCTTGGAAGTGAGAGTAGCGCACACTGTGCGGGCTGTGCGGCAGGCACGCCGTCGCGACTCGGGGCCTGTGCGTCCTCGGTCGCGTCTCGAGGCCGTGCGCCCGTGACTGACTGGGTCGAGCGCGCGTCTTGATGAGCCCACTGACGGAGGTCGTCGTCTGATGCGAGGATGCGGGTGCGCTTTGTGGGGGGTTGCGCCGAGGCGGTTGAGCGAGAGCGAGCCGGGGGGCCGAGCGGGGGCTGTGGCGGCGCGGCGAGCGGTGGCTCGTGTGGAGGGCGGACAGCTGATGGGTGCAGGTGGGTGGCGCTGTGTTGTGGTCGTTGAGCGGGGGGGTCGGGAGAGATGACGGCAGGAGGAGGACGAGGTGGGGGAGGTCGAGGGGGCAGAAACGACATGGCCGTGATGGGTCTGTGGGTGGGTGGTGACTCGTGGTGGGCCATGTCGGGCTAGATGGACCCACTGTCCCCCGAGAGAGAGTGAGAGAGAGAGAGGAGGATGAGCACCGCCCCACTCGTTGTCATCTCGGTTGAGCCCCGCTCAGTGTCTCCTTTGCACGAGCCATGGCCACCCAGGGTGTGACAGGAGACCTCTTATGCCTCATCGTACACTCCTCCTTGCACTGCCCTCGCTTGCCCCCTCTCGTCGCTCACCACCACTCTTCCCTCCTCCTCGCTCTCTCGCCTGGTTGCACAGATTGACCTCAACCCAGTCGCATGGGCTCACTCGGCTCACCAGGCCTCCCCGGGGGACGACTCGCTCTCGCTCGAGCAAGCACTCGACCACGCACTCGTCTTCTGCAACGCCCACCTCGCCTTGAGGCACGAGAACCAACTCGCCGTCTTTGCCGCAGCACCAGGTGTCAGGTGCGCCCCCCTTGTCCCTCTCCTGTCCACCGAGCCACGTACCCTGACCCCGTGCCGGACCCCCGCAGCCGCCAGCTCTTCTCGTCCCAACTGTCCCCCACCTCGTCCTCCTCCTCCTCGTCCTCCTCCCCCTCCTCCGACACCAACATCTACCAGCAGTTCCGCATCGTCGACCAACAACTCACGCGCGGCGTCAAGGACCTCATGCGCGACCTCCCTGACGACCCCGAACCAGGTGCGCCCGGTCCCCCTGCCCTCTCGCCCGCCCGCTCACCTCCCCCTGACGGTCCCTTGCCTTTGTCGACCCGCATCCCAGGCGCCAACCTCGTCGGCGCCCTCTCCACGGCCCTCTGCCGTGCGCCATCCCGCCCAGTGCTCCCCGCGCTGCCTCACCCACCCGACCTGACCTCGCCCGCTCGCCGCGCAGACATCAACCGCCTGTCGACGACCGACGCCTTTGCGTCCACGGCCGCGGCGCGCAGAGCCAAGCCGCGCATCGTCGTCCTCAGCGTCACGCAGGACTCGAGCGCCCAGTACGTCCCCATCATGAACTGCATCTTCACCGCCCAGAAGAACGTGCGTCTCTCTCTCCTCCGTCTCTCTACCCCGTGCCCTCAGCTCACCTCCTCTCTCGCGGGACGCCCCTCCCCCGCCGCACTGCGCAGAACATCGAGATCGACGTGTGCAAGGTGTTTGGCCCCGATGCCGTCTTTCTCCAGCAGGCATGCCACCTCACGAGCGGCGCCTACTACCGGCTCGAGCGCCGCGCCGCCTTGCTGCAGTACCTCCTCGTGCGGTCCCTTCCCAGTTCCCTCCTCCCTCC
>SOZI01000204.1:0-11232 GCA_006352295.1 Rhodotorula diobovata | reverse complement strand
CCCCCCCCTGCCTTCTCCCCTCTCCCCCTTGCTCCCCGCGCTCACGCCCTTGCCCCCGCCCCCGCACAGGTGGGCTTCCTCCCCGGCCCGCAAGCGCACAAGGCGCTCACGCAGCCGCGCCAAGACCAGGTCGACCTCCGCGCCGCGTGCTTCTGCCACCGCCGCATCGTCGACGTCGGCTACGTCTGCTCCGTCTGCCTCTCGAGTGCGTTGCGTTTGCCTTTCCCCCTTGCTTTGCTCCGCCCTTGGTTTCGGGCCGAGTCGTGCGCGTGTCGTGCGGGTGAGAGGCCTGCCTGCGGGTCAGACGGACCGCTGACGGAGCTGGGGTCCCTCGCGCCCGCCTCGCACGCAGTCTTCTGTGCGCCCCGCCCCGTGTGCTCCACCTGCCGGTGCGGCTCGTCCTCCCCTATCTCCCCCTCCCCTCACCCACTGACACCCCTCCCTCCCTGTCCCTCCCTCCCTCACCCTCCCTCTCCCTCCCCTCCCTCACCCTCACTCCTCGCGAACCCCCGCATTCCCACACCACACCGCCCCCGCGCGCACGCACGCAGCACCAAGTTCCCCATGTCGACCCTCAAGCGACTCGGCTTTGGCGCGCCCTCGGGCTCGGGCGGAGCGGGGGGTTTGCCCCGGCCGAGGAAGCGCAAGGTGCCGCCCGGGGGAGGCGGCGGCGCGGGAGGGGGTGGGGGAGGGGCGGCGGGAGGGGCCAGGGCGTCGCCTGCGCCGCCAGGGGCGGGAGCAGGAGGGACGCCCGCGCCCGCGAGCTGAGCTGGACTCGCGGGTGCAGCTGCGACGTGCACCATCTCTGTGTTGTAACCCTGCTGGCACCGCCGTGCACCTCTCCCCTTCGCTCTCGCTCTCCGCTCGCGCGCGCGCAAGCCCCCTCGTGGGAAACCAAGCCAAGCCAAGCGAACGACCTAAATTTCGACAGGCAGAGAGACTTGCGAGGTGAGGGAGACAGATGGGAGAGGGGGTGAGTGTGAGTGAGGGGGATGAGAGAGGAGGGGGATGAGATGGTGGGTGGGTGGGTGGGTGGGTGGGACGGCTCCAACGTTGAACCCCTTCCTCTCCCCCCCCACACGCGGCGGGTGCGCTCCCCTTCCGACTGAGCGCGTCCTTGCTTCCGCAAATGCGACTGCGACATGACGAAGCCGTTTACTGCGCGCGCGGGTGAGGGAAAGGACGGGTCAGCCTTCTGCCGCGAGGACAACCGGAGGGAGGGCAGGAGAGAGAGAGGGGACGCACAAGCTCGTCGTGGCGGCCCGACTTGACCTCGGACTCGCCGTCGAGCTCGGCCTCGGCGCTGTCCGGCTCGTTGATGTCGTTGGTCGCGTTGGCCTCGAGGAACTCGACGAGCGAGTCGAGCGAGCGGTCGCCCTCGTAGCTGATCCACTCGGTCGACCCGGCCGCCTTGAACTTGATGGTCGGGAAGCCCGCGACGCGGAACCCGGCCGACGAGGGCACGTCGTTCTCGGTCGCGTCAAACTTGGCCACGGTGAGCTTGCTCTTAACGTTGGCGTAGCGCTCGCCGAGCGTGTCCCACGTCGGCTTGAGCTTCTTGCAGCTGCACACAGGCGCGGGCGGGGTCAGTGGGTGCGCACTCGGGACAACGAGCAGAAGAGGGACGGCACGCACTGGCCGCACCACGGGGCGTAGAACTCGACGAGGAGGTCCTTGTCCTCGGCGACGACCTTGTCAAACTCGTCGGCGACGAGGACAAAAACGGGCTCGTCCTGGACGGGCGCCTTCTGCGACTTGATCGAGGGCGAGACCTTGCCCGCGGCAAAGTCGCTCACGAACGCGGCGACCGTGTCGTGGTCGACCGGCTTGGACTGGTCGAGCGGGAACTTGGTCATCTCCTGGATGTTCTGGATCGCAAACGCGGGCCACGTCGGCTCCTGGAGGTTGAGCGACTTGGCGTGGTCGGCAAACTGCGCGTTTGGGGGAACGATGGGGGGTCAGTCTTGCGCGGCGGCTGCGTCTCGGCTCCCCCTCTCGCGGCGGCGACGCACCTTGTTGGCGTCGATCCAGACAAAGTTGATCTTGCCCTTGTGCTCACGCGCGACGGGCTCGATGGCCTTGACGATCTCGGCGCGCTTGGGGTCGGTCGAGGGGACAAAGATGTAGGCGAGCGGGATGCCGGCCTCGGCGTACGTCGCAAAGTTGTCGGGCGAGATCTCGTCGAGGAGCGGGACAGAGTGCTCCTTGGCAAAGAGGAACAGCGAGTCGTCGGTGATGTCGCCCTCGAGCTCGTTGCGGCCCTCGTCGAACGACTTGTACATGACGACGGCGGGAGGGGTCACGCCCGCCTCGGCGATCGCCGCCGCGTCGGTCGTCAGGCCAAAGAGGTAGTCGTCGCGGTACACGTCGGCAAAGTCCTTGAACGTCTTCTGGGTCTTGGAGTCGGACGCGTCGGCGTAGGCGACGAGGACGACCTTGTCGGCCGTCTTGAACTCGCCGTGGTTGTCGGCCGTCACCTCGGACACGGCCGGGAGCGACTGCTTCTTCATGTACGACACGATGCCGTCCGTCTTGCGAGTGCCCGAGTAGTCGGACGCGACACCCTTCCGGAACACCTTGAGGGTCCTGTCAGGTAGAGGTCAGTGGATGAACAATCGCCCGAGGGAACCAAAGCAGCGGAGCAGGGGACGCACGGGTAGCCGTTGACGCCCTGGGAAGAGCACAGCTCCGACTCGACAGTGCAGTCGACCTTGGCAATGTTGATCCCGTCCTTCTTCAAGATGGTCGCGGCCTCCTCGTACTGTCACGTCATGGTGGCTCGGTCAGCGTGCTGCTCGAGCGAAGGCGAGCCGGGGCATCGGGCATGAAGGCAAGGGGGGGCAGCCGCGTGGAGCCGGGGAGGGGGGACAGCGCAGGAGGGGAAGACAGGCTCACATGAGGCGCCAACGCCTTGCAGTGACCGCACCTGCAACGAGTCGAGTGTCAGCCTAGCGAACCCCTGAGACGCTGTGGGCCGCGGAGTTGCGGGCCCCGACGGGCGCGAGATGAGGTGAGCGGGCCCGCCACAGGGGGTGGGGGCACGCCGACGACGACACCCGGCGACACGAGTGGGCGCAGCCAGGCACCGAGTGGGTCCCCTGGAGTACGTCTGAGACGCGCACACGCTGCCGGGCGGTCGCCGTCGCGTAGGGAGCGAGGGGGTGGAGCGTGTCGCCCTCGTCGTCGTCGGATCTCCACGGCGCCTCCCCAGGAGGTGGGGCCAGCTCGAGACTCGCGCCCAGAGACACACGACGAGAGAGTGCTCGTGCAGGAGGACTCACCAGGGGGCAAAGAACTCGACGAGCGAGGGCGACTCGCCCTCGACGAAGGCCGGGAACGAGTCCTTTGTGAGGTCGTGGACGTCGCTCGACGCGGATGCGACGGCGGCGAGGGCGGCTGCGAGGGCGAATGCGGTGGTGCGCATGGTCGACCTTGGCAGGGAGAGTGGGAGGAGGTTGAGGGGGGGGTGAAGGGGAGGAAGGAGGGAGAGCGAGAGAGGGGACGCGACGTGGAACCCTCGCTCGAATCCGCGGCCCACCTTCTTCCTCAGCCTGGGCTGCCCTGTCTTGCCGTGCACCCGTAGTACCGAGTACTCTCTTGCAGCAGACTGCACGCGCTTGTCACGTTCCGCGAGCCCTGCGTCCTCTCCTCGAGCTGCCGACAGCCTTCGCAAGACACGCGCGCACACCTCGCCCGATGCGTGTATGTCGCGCGTTACGCTGCGCACCGTGCGTACGAGAGACGAGAGTAACTCGCTGCTGGGAAACAAGGTTTGCCGCACTGAGGCAAAGAGCTGAGACAGACGCGTCGACTGCTCGTCGCGCCGTCGCCGCCTTCTCACGCTCCGGGTAGTGCACAGCAGGGCGCCGATGAGGGTAGTGGTACTCGTGCTGGCAGCAGTGCACCTCTTGACTGCCTCGGCCACCCTTGCCGGACCGTCCAGTGGCAGTCGCCCCCTGTTCCCCTCGTCCTCCTCGTCGTCTTCGCTGCCGACGCTCCACACGTCGCTCGCGTCGCTCCTGCCCATCCTCCCGCACCTCGCACCGCCGCCAGAGCACACCCTCGTCGTCACCCTCGCCACCCCGGCCTTCAAGCCCCTCCTGTACAACTGGCTGTGCTTCCTCCGCGACAAGGCAAAGTGGGGGGCCTCCCCCTCGCACAACCGCCACGGCGAGCCCTACGAGCCCTCGGAGCGCGTCGCACGACACGCAGACACGCCCAAGGTCCTCGTCGTCACGAGCGACGAGGACCTCGCGCGCGAGCTGAGCGACCACGGCGTCGTGACCTGGTGGGTCCGCGGCACCGACTGGGACGCGGTCGAGCTCGCCGACGACCTCGACGACGACGACCCGGACAAGGACGACATGTTGACCTATGCCGAGCGCACCCTCGACGACGACCTGTTTTCCAACCTGCGCCTCCTCGACCTCCTCCTCCCACCGCCGCCGCCTCCTCCTCAGCCGGCATCCGACCCGCTCGCTGGCACTCCGGCCCCAGCAGAGGGCAGCACTCTCATCCCCTGGGGCACCTTGCGCTACCAGAGCCTCATGCTCGAGCGCACGGCCGTCATGGCCGCACTCGTCGGCGCGCTCGCCAAGAGCCAGCGCAGCGACCCCGAGTGGAGGAAGGCTCAGGACGCACAGTGGCACGACAAGGTCCTCGCGCACGACTGGGAGTCGGGGCCCTTGCCCGTGCCCGAATTTGATGGCGTCAAGGGCGTCCTCCTCGTCGACAACGACGCCGTCTGGTGCGTTGTCCACCTTGCCCTCCCAAGCACCGCTCACTCTTGCGCCTCACTCGCAGGCTCTCGTCGCCGACCGCGTTCCTGTCGCACTATTACCGTCCGACGGGGCCGCACCCGTCCGTCATCTTTGCCCCCGACATGGACCCGACGACGCAGAACGCGTGGGGCACCCACTCGATGCCGTGCGCGTGCTTCTTCTACTCGCGCGTGTCGGACGTCGGCGCACAGCAGGCCGCACCCATCCGCGCCACGGCCGACTCGTCCCCGCTCGACCCGTACCTGTACTCGCCGGCGTCGGGGGCGGCCGAGGTGTGGCGCTCGACGATGCTGTGCCATGTCTCGATGCTGCAGGAGGCGCTCGAGAGCGGGCGCAAGGCGACGCAGTACCGACGCGCGCGCGAGGACGCCCCCGCGGACCAGTCCATGTCGCCCGAGCTGGACCTCGGCGGCCTGCCGCCCTCGCAGCGGCCGTCCGAGTTGCGCGCGCCCTCGTTCCAGGCGACGGCGCTCGGCCCGGCCCTGTTCCTCGCCGAGCAGCCCGCGGCCTTCTTCCCCGAGGTGTCGCACGAGCGGTTCCTGACGGCGCTCGGGTCCGGCGAGATCGACGACCTGCTCGACTTGCTCGAGGACGCCGAGCTCGACCTCAACCCGGCGACGGGGCGCGCCGACCGCGGGCGGTCGTGCCTCGCGCTCGCCCAGGCGCAGCAGACGCTGTGCGCCAACCCGCGCGCCGAGAGCGAGCTCGGCGCGTTCGCGACGGGCCTCACGCGCGAGTACCTCGAGCACGTCTTGCGCGCGCCGCCGCCCCACCGGCCCGTGCGCGTCGAGGCCCTCCCGTTCGACGTGTTCCCGCCCGGGATGAGGTTCTTTGATGGGGGGCTCGAGCCGGGGACGAGGCCGTGCGTCGTGCATGCCAACTATGCGACGGGGAGCCTCAAGGAGAAGCTGCTGCGCGAGAGGGGCCTGTGGGCGCTCATCCGGCCCGAGGACGGCGATGGGCAGTGGCGTTGCGACGCCGGGGTCATCGAGAGGGCGTAGTAGACGCAGAGTCTGTGCCATTCATGCAGGTTCTGGCTGTGCCGTCGCACCGAGGAGGTTAGCGGGGAGCTGACGAGTTGAGCGGGGAGGGGGGGGGGGATCCAGCGAGTCGGCAGTGGGGTCGTCCCCTTCTCCTCTCGCTGCATGCCCTGACCTGCAGAACTGACTCCCACTCACAGCTGGTCGGTCAAAGAGATCCTGTCGAGGCGAGTCTTCCTGCCGAGCACGGGCGCGACCCACTCCTTCCTTCCCCCCTCTCACTCTCCCTCCTCCCTCTCGCTCTTCCTCTTCACGCGCATCTTCACTTGCACTCACGCTTGGCGCCCGCGTCTATTCAACTAGAGGGTCCTGCCTCTCTGCCCAGACGCCTGCGTCCACCGCCTGGGCATCCCGACTCACCCACGAGGCGGGCTCGCTCTCCCGACCTCCCCTTCCTTCCCTCTTCGCCGCCATGAGCTCGCTCCCCAAGCCCACGCCGCAGCGCCCGACTCACGGCACATCTACTCAGAGCCAGCAGGACTTGCTCTCACCTCTGTCCGACGTCCCCTCGGTCCTGTGGGCCCACCCTGTCGACGCTCGCACCCCTTCGTTCAACCCGCCTCCCCCTTTCGCCTCGCCTCAAGCGCACGCGTTCGGCAGCCAGTCGCACGCCTCGCCCAATCCCGAGACCTCTTCCAGCGCCCAGGCGAGCCCAGCGACGAGTCTCGAGTCGGCCGACAGCGAGGACGACGCGCTTCGCACGCCCGAGGACCGCCTGCACGCTTTCGCCCCGCGCAAGAGCCCTGCTGCCGCCAGCCTCCTCCTGCATGGGGTAAGTCATCCTCGTCATGCCTTCTGAGCAAGTCGACCACTCGCTGACAAACGCTCGCCACGGTGCAGGACCATGGTTTGTCTCCGACCGCGACGGCCTGGCGCCCGACCGCCTCGGACGACTACTTCTCTCTCTTCTCGTCTCACGGGCCAGACCACGGACTCGGCATCTCCCTCGGTGAGCGCTCGGGCGCTCGCGTGGGCATCGACGAGCTCGCGCGCGGTGCGGCGCAGCTCGACCTCAACCTCGACAAGGCACCAGCCGCCGCGCCTCTCCAAACACGCCGCGACTCGTTCACCTTTCACCCGTCGCCCTCGTTCCTCGTCGGCTCACCCTCGCCCCGCAAACCTCGCCCGTTCGCGTCATCGGCGACGCTCCGCTCGCCCGAGAGCCCCCTCGTTCGGCGTCAGGCCCTTCCGCTCCGCCTTCCCGCTTCGACGGGTCTCACGATGGAGGCACGCCCGCCTCCGTCGCTCCGCGGCGGGCCCGGCACCCTTGAGAGGTCGCGCGCCGTGACGATGCCGCCAACGCCGTCGCCCCTCCCCCACGAATCGCCTGCGCTCACCTCTACCTCAACTCGCCGCTCGGCGCCTCTGCCGCCGCCGCCGAGCATGCGCTTTGACCCGTCCCCCACCGTTGTCCCGACGATGCCGCCGCCCGGCGCAGCGCAGCCCACGGCCCCCAAGCTTCCCTCCCTGTCGAGCAGTCGCGCGCCGCTCCTGCCGCTGTTCCCACCGCCCGCGCCGCTCGGCACCCCTCACGCGCCACAGCAGCGCGCCCCGCCTCACTCGACGTACCCTCTCTCGCCGGCCGACGTTGAGCGCGTCGCCGCGCTGCACAGCGGCCGCGTCCCCTCGCTGCAGCAGCTCGCGCCCCCTCAGCATGAGGTCGCGGCGGCGGCGGCCGGGCCGGTCGTCAACACGGGCAACGTCGGTCCTATGGTGGTGCAGGTGGGAGACTGGAGGTGCGGCGTGTGCGCTTACGTCGTGAGTCCCTCGCGCTCTCTCTCTCTCTCGTCGTTCCCTCCTCGCGGGGCGACCTTCTCAAGTGACACGCACTGACGACTCCGGAGTGCGCACGCCTCGCAGAACTGGCGCCGTCGCAAGTGAGTCGCTCGTTCGCTGCCTTATGGAAAGCGCGCATCGAGTCTGACCGTTCTCGACGACAGGATCTGCATGAAGTGCTTCCCCTACGCGAACGACGTCGGCGAGGTCCTCACCATCAAGTCGCAGCGCGCAGCGCACCTCGCCAAAGAGCCGTCGCCGAGCGTGTCAGCCCTCGTGTCGCCCGCCTCGTCGCCCGAGATGGGTGGCCCGGCGAGCGCCTCGTCCTCCGCCCTCGACGGGTACTTTGCTGCCGGTCACGCTCACGGGGCCTTCCCCCACCCCAGCTCGCCTCAGCAGGTCAGGCGCACCGTCAGCGACCCCGTCGACTCGGCCGCGCCCGTCCCGGCGCTCGCAAGGGTGCCGTCCGCGCCGATGCGGCAGCCTCCCCCGCCACACATGCGTCCACCCCTCGTCCCGACGCGCAGCTTCCCCGGCCCCGCGCCGAACGCTCGGGGATTCTCCACGCCTGGCGCGGCGCACACTCGCGCACCGTCAGCACCGCTTCCGCTCGCGCTCCCCCACGAGCACCAGCACCTGCGCCCCTTGCCGCTGCGCGCACCCGACGCGCCGCCGGTCGAGCTGGCCAGCCCATCGAGCAGCGGCGTAGGGAGCGCAGGAGACCTTGTCGCGCGGCAGGCTGCCGCGGAGAGAATGAGGGCCATGGTGCAGGCTCGCGCGGGTGCCGCTGGTCGGCACTGAGCGGTCTATACCTTCTTGGCAGGGGGGCCAGAGGCATGTGGCTGCCGGCTCGGCGGCGGGTGTCGGAGCGTCATTGATGCCGTTGCCTGAGGAGGTTGGACCAGTCGGAGGCGGTCGGACGGCGCAGTCGGAGTACCTCTAGCTTTATCAGCTCCCTCGCATCTCTTCCACTCTCTCGATATGCTTGTCACGCAGGGGACGACATCCGTCTCGCTGTCGCTCTCCCCTCCCCTCGCATCCCCTTCCGTCTTGCTTTGCACACCCCGCGCAGACTGTCCATGGTTCGCTCCCGCATTTGCCGCGCTTGTAGGACCTCTGCAGACTTGTCATCACGTTGCAGCACCTGCAGCGAGGCGAGGGAAGAGAGGCCTCGTGGTCGAAAGGCGCTTTGACCGCGCGCCTTGAGCGGAAGGCGCGCTCCTCGACAACGCGGTGGGAGGGGAACAGTCGGCTCTGCGCTGTCGTGAGCTATCGAGAGGGCTTCAAGTACCCCACGAAGTCCTGAAGCATGACGCGCAACAGCTTCACTCAACAGAGAGGAGCGTGCGCAGTCATCCTCGCGGTCCCCCCTCCCCCCTCGAGTCCGCGCCCGCTCCCCATCTCCTTTCCTCCTTCCCTTCACTCGCCTCGTGGCTCACTTCGACGTCACACCCCGCTGAGCACTCACGGCACCGCCCCATCATGGCCTCCGACGACGACAAGCACGCCCGCGTCACGCCCGCCGCGCTCGGCAGCGCGCCCATTGCCCTGCGCCTCCCGGACGAGTTGTGGCTCAGGATCATTGCCGCGTTCGACTACCGCAGGCTCAGGCGCATCCGTCGCGTGTGCAAGCGCTTTGAGCGCCTCGTTCAGGTGCGTCTCCTCGGCGAGAGGGGCTCCGTGGCTGTCCTCTCGCTTGCCTCCCATCCACACGCGGCTTCTTCGGGGAGAGTCTCGCTGACAGCGCGACTCCCTCCCCTCATGCCCCTTATCATCTCCTACAGGACCAGCGCTTCGACGCGAAGCTGTTCCGACGCATGCCCGTCGGCGGCGAGCTCAAGCCGGGCAAGAAAGTGGCGCTGCACCCGCTCCTTGAGGTCGTCGACTGCGTGCGCGTCCAGCACGACGACGCCATGATCATGCCGGGCTTCTACAAAGACCCCAGCGTGAGCAGGAAGGAGTTGGAGGACGACCCGGTCGACAAGACGGCGACGAGTCGCGAGGACAAGGACAAGGACGGCGCCGACGACGACGAGGCCAAGGGTGACGGCGAGCTCAAGGACTGGAACGGGCTGGACTACCCCGCCGCACGCGAGTACGCCACGTCACCCGCGTGCAAAGCCCTCGAGGTGAGCATGATGGGCCAGTACGGCTTCTCGCGCAATGAGTCCTTCGTCGTCAGGGACGCCTCGGGCGTCCGGTGCGACAAGGTCCTCAAGGCGATCGCGGCGTACTGGTGCAAGCCTGCTCCGGCCGGGGCGGCGAACCGGGCGCGCCGCGAGTGGGGGTGGCCCAAGAGTCGCAAGGTGGTCAAGCGCGAGGCGCTCGGGGACCACTCGTTCTTTGAGGGGTGGTCCAAGCCTGTCGTGCAGAAGGACGGGTCCGTCTACCTCGAGGCGAACCCGCTCGGGTCGTGAGCGCAGCGCAGGGACCGCTCCACCCTCCCTCTCTTCCTCTCTTCCTCTCTTCCTCTCTTCCTCTCTTCCTCTCTTCCTCTCTTCCTCTCTTACTCCCTCTCTTCGCTTCGTCCTCTGTACTGTCTGCCGTCGCTTGAGGCTTCCTCGAGGTGGAACGTGTGCACCTCTTCTGCCGAACGAGCGTTCACAGGATAGAACAGGGCAGGAAAGCTCGCCCGAGAGCGACGGACGGCGGCCTTCGCAAGTGGAGGACCCGGCAGGCCTCGCGCGCCGCTGAACGTCTCACTTGAGACAGCTGCGTCGACGCCTCGCCTCGCTTCCTAGACGCAGACCACACATCCTCCCCTCGCGCGAGAAAGCAGAGACAGCCGCGAGTCGCCCCGCTCGGCCGCTCGCGCCCCTCGCGTTCGTCGCTCTCTCCCGTCTCGCGTCCTCGACCTGGCTGCCGCACCTCCACGCGCACGCCACCCTCGGCCGCCCGCAGCGCACCCATGCAGCAGTCGTACACCTCGTCCCGACCTGCCTCGATGCGGCCGAGGTCGCGCACATGATCGAGGCGCGCGTCGACGCAAAGGTCGCGCACATCTCGCGCATCCCAAGCAGGACGCCCGGCGCGGCCCTCGGGTCGGTCAAGGTGCTCATGGAGGATGTGATGGGTGCGAGGAAGGTGCTCGAGATGGAGGAGTTGGTCATCGGGGGATCCAAAACGCGCACCGAGGGCTTTGTCCCCATGACCGTGCCGCGGTGCTACCGGTGCTCGCGCTGGGGGCACGTACGCAGAGACTGCAACGCGGCAGGCCCTACCTGTGGCTATTGTGCGAGCAAACACGAGTTGAGCACGTGCGAGAGCACCTCTGCCCGGTGTGTGAATTGCGAGGACCACGTCCCCAGCTGGCACTCCGAGTGCCCAGTGCGCTTGTCGGCCAAGCGTCCGCCCGCAGTGCGGGCCACTCACAGGACACCTCTGCCCGGCAAGGGCACCTCGGGCACAGCTGCTGTCGGCGAGGCTGCTCTGCCCGCCCTTGCGGTAGCGCCGCCCGCCGCTCCAGTCCGCGCCCGCCCCTCGGGCACCCGCAGCACCAGCAGCGTCAGCAGCGACACAGATGACGATGACGACGAAGCAGTCGCGTCAGCCCTCCGCCCTCCGCGGCGGCGCGCTTCGTCAGAGCCTGCCTCCCCATCGCCCGCACGTGCCCACAAGGCCGCCCCTCCGCCCGC
>SOZI01000203.1:0-26999 GCA_006352295.1 Rhodotorula diobovata | reverse complement strand
GCTCTCTTCGCTCGAGTGCACGCGCTTGGGCTTACGACAGCGGCGGCGACGAGGCAGCGAGCTCCGTGCAGATCGCAGGCGATGATTGCATCCTCCACTCGCAGCGGTTCGCAACCATCTACGCGCACGACGTCGTGGGGCCGGAGCCTTCTGCGCGTGCGTTGAGCACAAGAGCGAGCCAGACTTGCGAAGGCCACCTTCCCTTCTCTCCTGTCCCTTTCCTCTGCGCTCACCCGCGGGTCATTATACGGGGCACTGACAAATGATCCATTCACTCTTACCCTGCGCACGAACGAGACTCGTACAGCTCGAAAAGGTGCGCTAGTCCTCGAGCCACTTTGGCAGCCCGAGCGCCTCGCGCCTGCTCCTGCCGCCCACGTCGCGGCTCGAGACGGGCTTGTCGCCAAGGGAGACGACGCGGTGGCCCACACGATCGGTGCCGGCGAAGTCGAGGGTGACTGAGTGGGAGGAGGGGTAGCAGGGGGTCGAGAGGGGTGAGAGGGGTAGCAGGGGGTCGAGAGGGGGGAGAGGGGCGGGGAGAGAGGGGGGGGAGAGGACGCCGAGACGTCAGCATGCACAGACGGGAGGCGAGGCGGAGACGGGGATGGTCGTCGATTGGTAGAAAGGGAGCGGGAACGGACCGTTGTGCAACGAGCTCGTGTTGCTCCACAGCGCGACATCGTTTGTCGCCCATGTGAAGCGCACCTGGAGGTCGTGATTCTCCTTGACGAGCGCGCCGAGGTACGACAGGATGCGATCCGACTCGTCCTGGTTGAGCTCGACGATCCTGCGAAGGAGGCGACGTGCGTGGAGCAAGGTCAGTGCGCGCTCTGGGGGAGGCGCAGGGTCGACTCTGGGAGAGAGGGAAGACCTGCCTCTTCGTGAACACCGGGTTCACAAACACGCCCTTTCATCCCGTCACAGGGTTTATGCGGACCACTGGGTGCAGATCCTCGAGCTTGTCGCCGACATTGTCGGGGTGGCCTCGCTCGTCGGTGTAGAGCGGCACGTCGCGGCTACGGAGCGAGGCGTGACAGGCGCATGAGCGCCGAAAGGCAGAGATAGAGAAACAGATTATACGCACGCTTCGGCAACCTCGACGAAGTGAGCCCCGCTGTGCAAGGCCGTCAAGCCCTCGAGGAAGCTCGCAAAAGCGGGCGTCAATCTGTCGTACAGCTCGTACGCGCTGGCCCACAGCGTGTCGCCACCTCCACTGGCGGGGATTTCGGTCAAAGTGAGGATGGCGATGTCGGACGGGACGGGCTCGAAGGTGATGTCCGAGTGCCACCCGCGCGAGGCCAGCTGGCTGCCTTGACCACGGTGGCGTTTGCTGCGGGGTCGAGATCCAGGGTCACGTTGAGAGCGCGGTGAGCAAGACAGGATCGCAGGAACACACAAGTCGGTAGCCTTGATGGGCGAGATCTCCTTGTCCTCGCGGTCGATCTCCGTGGGGTGGATGTGCAGCCGGCCTTCGCCGCCCGTGAGCTGCCCCAGCTTGCGCGCGAGCGTCTTGAGCTCCGGATCCGTGAGCTGTTCCTCCTGGGTCTTGAAGAAGACGACGTTGCGGCGGTGGACTGACAGGGGTCGTGAGCGTGAGCGGCGGCGCGGGTGCGAGCGGGAAGACTCACTGGTGATGGCGAGTTCGCGCAAGAGCTCGTCCGAGTTGGGCGCGTAGAGCAGTTTCTTGAGCTGCAACTCGGAGAACTGCCGCCCGATGATGGGCGTCAGGTCGACGGGCTTGTACTGGTCCAGCACTCCCGTCGGCTCGAGAGGCGACACGGCAGCGCCAGAAAGCGAGAGTGAGCCGATCGCGGCGGTGAGAGTTTGAGCCTGGGTAGTCATCGCTGTATAGCGAAGTGGGCGAGGAAGCGAGAGAAGCGCAAGCCAGCGAAAGCCCGCACCGAGGAGCGAGAAGACCCTCTGCTCCGCTTTGCGCAATCCCGCACAGCGATGGGCGCTATCGCACACCAGAAGCCGCTCATACGACCTGTCAACGACCTACACGCGTTCTAGGTCCCGAATGTCGCGAGCGAATGGGGCGTCTTGACGCGATCATGGCGCCATGGGGCGACGCAGAGGAGACGCGGGAGAGAAAGCCGGGTACAGTCACGCGCTTCGGAGAAGACAGCGGGGATGTCAAGACGTGCTCCCGGCCAGTCGGCGGACCGGACGGAGGGACAGCGGCGAGAGGACAGAGAGCTCTCGATCGAGTAGGGGCGCGCCGCGACTCGAGCAGCTGGGCACGCCAGTCCCAGGGCAAGCTCATGACAAGTTCGTCAAGCAGCAGTGCCCTGAGACTGTGAGCTCCCAAGTCAGGTCGTCAGAGGGCGAGGTCGCGGAGAGAGCGCCCGACGAGCTGGGCGGCCCGCCAGCTTCCCGCCTCGAGCCTCCGTCGCTTCCTTCGCCTCGCAGCGTGCAAGAAGGGAGGCCAGCCATGGCCGACTCTTCGTTCGCTCACGCCCTCTCAGTATGGAAGGGTGCGTCCGACCTCCCCCCCTCGTCTCGTCCTCCCCCCTCCGCTAACCCCCACACGCGTCGCCCCTCCCTCACAGGCATCAACCTCGAGGACCTGCAGCGCACAATGGACGCTCAGGGCCTCGAGATTGTCGACGGCTCAAAGGAGAACCTCGTCGGGCGCAAGAACCTCGCAGAGCGGACACGAGGTCAGTCCCGCTCGCCCTGATGAAGCCATTCCTCCTCTCGAGCGAACTGCGAGTGTAAATGTGGCTCTGACTCACTGTACTGAATCTGATAACGTGCTCGCAGAGTTCAAGAAGGTCCCGGACGACGAAAAGGGCCCCGTCTTCAAGACGCTCCTCAAGGGTCCGCTCAGCCTGCACCTTCCTCGATTTCGTCACTCCAGCTGACCCTCCTCTCTGCCACCTGTAGCGTACCAGGGCGAAATCGACAACCTCACCCGCCGCGGCAAAGTCGCCGAGAACGCGTTCCTCAACGTCTACAAGCTTCTCGCCGAGGCGCCTGATCCTTACCCTCTCCTCGATGCTGCCGTCGTGCGTCTCTCCCATCCTCTCCTTCCTTTCTCCTCCCCCATCTCCGCGCAGCGCTGACGCCCGCGTCTGGCAACCCCTCCTCCGCAGGATCAAACGGCGCGCGCGTCCGAGGCCAAGCTGCTCGAGTCGGAACTTGCGCGCGCAAAGGACGAGATCTCGTCCCTCAAGCAGCAGCTCGTCGAGTCGCAGCAGGTCGAGAAGGAGCGCAAGAAGCTCGCTGACAAGGTCGAGAGGCTCGAGGGCCGCGTGCGTCCTCTCTCTTCTGCTCTCCGCGGATCTCGAGACACGCAGGGGAGGCTCACGCAGCGAGCGCGGACGACAGATGGACGACTTGATCCAGGACAAGGTCGCCAACAAGGAGGCAGAGCTGCATGCGACGTACGACGAGCGGCTGCGCAACTACGAGGAGCGGTGCGGCGTCGCTTTCCCCTTCCTCCTCCTTGCGACAGGCTCGCTGACGCCTTCTGATGCGCCTGCGCAGCGAGAAGGACCTCCAACGGCAAGTCAGCGTCGCGCGCTCGCAGCTGCGCGAGCTCCGCACCACGGCGGACTCGAACCAGGCGCGCCTGTTCGACCACTCGCAGCGGCAGGGTCCGTATTCGTCCTATCGCTTCCTCTGCCCGATCATGCTCCTTCTCCTGCCCTGACAATCCCGCTCCCCACACCGCAGACCAGGAGACGGTCGCGCGCCTCGCCGAGGCGGACCTCATCGCCGAGGACCTCGAGCGCGCCAACGCGCGCGTCGCAGAGGTCGAGAGGAGGAACGAGAAGCTGAGGGCCGAGATCGAGGCTGTGCGGAGCGGGAGCGAGGGCGCAGAACGGTTCGTTTCCCCCACGACTCACCTGCCTGTCGCGCCGACCACTCACGAACCTCCCCCGACCCGCACTCCACAGCGTCGAGGCGCTCGAGTCTCAAGTCTCCGACCTCCAGACCGAGGCCTCGCGCCTCATGCGCTCGCTTGAGGCGCAAAAGGAGTCGTTCGCGTTCGAGCGCGCCGAGCTCGTCAAGCGCGTCGAGGCGTTCGAGCGCGACCAGGATGTCCTGAGCCGCGAGATTGACGCGGCGAGGGACAAGATCCGGCAGTTCTCGGACTATGACGAGGTCAAGCGCGAGCTCGAGATCATGAAGGTGCGGCTCTTGCTGTCCCTGGAGACGAGCGCGCAATTGACGGGCTGATGCGTCACACGCACAGTACGTCGAGTTTGCCGGCATGGACCTCGACGACCTCTCCGCCGAGACGGACCCTACCTCGACGACCTCCTCCTCCTCCGACCCGCTCTCCCTCCCACGCCTTCCCGATCCCAACGCCTCCAAGACCTCCTCTGCGCGTCCCGCCCCGCTTGAGAACCTCCTCATGGCCAAGAACCGCAAACTGCAGGATGAAGTCACCGCGCTCCGCGTCGCGCACGACGAGCTCGCAGCGGAGCACGACGCTGCGGCGCAGGAGTGCGACGCGCTCAGGGCCAGGTTGGACGAGCAGAAGGCGCTCAATGACAAGCTCGAGAATGACCTGGTGAGGATCAACGAGTCGCGCGGGAATGGCGGCGGGGGAGGGGCGGGTGGGGGCAGCGGGCAGGGGCAGGCGGGCGGAGGAGGTGCGGGAGGGGCGGCGGCGAGGGATGACCCGCTCGCGGGCCTGCAGCTGGGCAAGAAGGTGCGCCCTCTTTTTGCCCCCGCTCTCGCCGTTTGGCGGCCGCTCACACTCGCTCGCGCAGTCGTCGGAGGGAGCGCCAGTGCAGGCAGCGCCGTTCCAGAGCTCAGCCGAGACGTCGATCCTGCCCATCATCACGTCGCAGCGGGACCGATTCCGCCAGCGCAACGGCGAGCTCGAAGAGGTGCGCCGCTGTCTCGCTCCCTGTCCCGCCCTACACACCTACTGAATACGCACGCGCGCGTCCCCTCGCAGGAGCTGCGCCGCCAGTTCAACACGATCTCGGAGCTGCGGTCCGAGATCAAGACGCTCCAGACGGACAACCTCAAGCTGTACGAGAAGGTGCGGTACCTCCAGTCTTACCGCGACGACGCGGGCAACATGGCGGCGAGGCAGCAGGCCGGGTTCAGCAACGTCGTCAGGGGCGACGAGGAGCTCGGCAAGTACCACCACAAATACGAGGAGAGCATGAATCCCTTCGAGGCCTTCCGGGGACGAGTGCGCATCCCCCTCTCACTCCCTCACGTTCTACCGCAAGTTGACACCCCGAGGTGCCGCGCGCAGGAACGAGGCCGCGCCATCCACAGTCTCAACCCACTCGAGAAGGTCCTCCTCTCGCTCTCGACCGTCGTCCTGTCGAACCGCCTCACCCGCAACCTCTTTGTCCTGTACGCCCTCGGACTCCACTTCTTTGTCCTTTCGACCCTGTACAAGTACACCCAGGCGAGCGAGGGCGCAGAACCCGTCGTCATACCGCCCATCTGAGGGCGCGGGACCGGGAGCGTCACTTTCTGTCAGGTGCTGCGCAGGGCGGGTGTGCGATGCGTGTGCAACTGCAGTGTCTCTATATGTGTTCGGGCTCTCGTCTGGGAAGGGGGAGAGGTGGGGACAGTGCTAAAGACGGAGGTGGAGCGGCCGCGAACGTGGGCGCGCCGCTCCCCCTTTGTGGAGGGACGAACGGCGTCGGATCACTGCAGGGCGGTATGAACGCTGACTGAAGCAAGCACAAGCTGGCAGGAAGTGTTCGCACAGAGATGAGAGGAAGCGTCTGCCGGGACGACGGATAGGGAGAGCCGTCCGCGCGGACGGGGCCTGAGCGGGGCTGACGGGGAGAAAGTCTGGCGCTAAGGGTCCGGGGAGCTGGCTCGGAGAGGGGAGACTCGGGGCAGCTCGCGAGTACAGAGCTAGCGAAACGAGAAACGCATTCTGCTCAGCGATGTGCCGCATCTGATCCTGACCGGCGCATGGGGCGATGCTTTCCTTCGGACCGCAACAGGGACAGGGGCGCACAGGAAGAACACGTGGGGCACTTGAAGGAACGCGAGGCAGGGTCCTTGACAGAGGAGGCGGGATGTTACGAAGGGAGCGAGGCAGGCAAGCGCGCGACGGAGGGACCAGGAGGCACGCCTGGTCAGTCTCTCCCTCTGCGCGAGAACCTGTTTGCCAAACCCTTCCCGTGCGCTGCCACCAAATGCCTGGTCTGACTTGCGCTCCTGCGCGCCCTCGTCCTGACGCTCACGCTGCCCTCGGGCGCGACGGGTGGCAGAACCGGCGTGAGGTGCCCGATCTCGTTGCGGTGCGTGCTTGTGAGCGACCTCTGCACCGACTTGTAAAGTGCGTCGAATGGCGCGAGGAAGACGGTCCTGGCGTTCCCGCCCTGGACGATGCCGAGAAGGCGAAAGCAGACAGCGTGGAACGCATGCATGCCCTGGTCCGTCGGGCACGTGTTGGTGTAGACTGGGGGGACGTTGCGATCAGCTGTGTGATCTGAGAGCGCTTGGACTTCGACGAGACGCACTCGGAAGTCCGCAAAGGCGCCCAAAGTCGACGAGCCTGGACGTGCTCGTGGGCGCCGACGTGCTCACGACGCGTAGCTCGACAAGCTCCGCGCCCGACGCGACGACCTCTGTGTGAGTGTGAGAGCACATCGAGTTAGAAGGGTGCTATTGCGCGCGCGCCCGTCACAGGGACGGCATGCGCACCCAGAACGGCGTAGTGCGAACCCGTCCACGTCCAGCACACCCGGCCGAAGAAATGGAGCGGGTGGGCGCCTGGAAACGAGTCGCAAAGGGCGACATCTTCATGCTGTAAGAGTGACGAGTGAATACTGAGTCATGACCGCTGCAGAACGAGTAGAAGAGACGCGCCAGCGCACCGAGACGAGCACCTTCTCGACGTGCGACTTGAGCAGGATGATTTCGCGCTCCCCAGCAACAAGCTTGTGCGAGCGTGGTACAGCAATGTGCGGGTCCACACCGATGTGTTCGTCAAGGAGCTTGAGGACCGCGTCGAGCGCTGCGGGCAGGGCCATCTGGCCGGACTTGGGAGCGGCACTTTCGAGGACGACGTGCGCTTTGTGGCTGCAGGCGCGGTCGATCAGGACGGTAGAATAGCAGGGACACGTGCAGGCGATTGCGTACCTGGCAAAGCGCTCGGCCG
Source organism: Rhodotorula diobovata (assembly GCA_006352295.1). Classification (NCBI taxonomy): domain Eukaryota; kingdom Fungi; phylum Basidiomycota; class Microbotryomycetes; order Sporidiobolales; family Sporidiobolaceae; genus Rhodotorula; species Rhodotorula diobovata. The sequence continues at coordinate 19,897 of SOZI01000203.1, read as the reverse complement.
AAGAGGCAAAGAACGGCTGCGCCATGACCTCGATGTACTTGACCGTCGAGCTGCCGCCGATGCCGCTGTTGTGCAACACGAGCAGCGGCATATCCTCGGGCGGTTGCGGAGGCTCTCGCCCGAGGCTGATGAGCGCGCCGTGGACGAGGTGAAGCGGGAAGCGGTGCGTGTCCAGCGTGATGTCGCCCGCTGCGTGAACCGCCCCGTCTACGATGTGATCTCTCCCGGTGTCGTAGAAGGCGAGCAATCCGGCCTCGTACGCACGCCTGTCATCCGGTGCTGTGTCGCGGAGGAGTCAGCCGGAGGGGAGCGTGCGCGAAGGGGTTAGGCTACTTCACTCACTGTGCGTCGTCATCACCACGAAGCCGCGCAGGTTGGCGCCAGGCTCCTTGTGCGACAACACGCCTCGGATCTCAGCGTGAATGTGTGCAAGAGCGCCCGGCCGGTTGAGCAGCTTCCCGAGGGCGTCCTCGCCATCTTCCTTCCAGCCGACACGCAGGTTGCCATCGCAGACGCTCGTGACGGGAAAGCGGGTCGTGGCGTGCGAGGCGTCCTTGTACGAGTGCAGCGAGTCGCGGCGCGTCGCCTCTGCAGGGTCCGCGTGCTCTTGGACGGGCTCAAGGGCGGTCGGGCCGCCGTACTGCTGAAGCACCCGGACGTGCTTAGGGCGGCCGCGTTGCGAACGGTTCGACATGGCACAAAGCGCGTGAGCCGAAGGCAAGATCAGAGGGAGACCGCGAGGAGTGGACGGGCGGACAGGAGGTTCGCGGGCACAGACCGGGTCCGGAGACGGGCGTACGCCACGTGTCGCGCACGCGCCTCGGCACGAGCGCACGGGCCGGCACGAGCGCAGTCAGGAGCTCATGGGGAGGTGAGCAAGAAGCGGAGAAGGAGCAGCGGAGGAGAGGCCAGGGCGACGAGGACGACTCCGCGGCAGCCCTGAGTCCCCCGGCGACAGGTAAGCTCGGCTGAATGCAGGGAGCGACGACGGACAGACAGATACAACAGGACAGAGGGGAAAAGCGAAAGGGACAGCCCTGGAAACGCGCGCGCTCACAACGGCAAGAGCTCCTCCTCGACCTCCTGGTCCGACGACGGCGAGTTGCCCTCTTGACCTTCGACGGCCATCGTCGACTCCCTCGTCGCTCCGGATGTCGGCGTCGCCGCGGCGGGTTTGCGGAACGCGAGCGTCGTCTGCTTGAAGCCCGCGAGATCGGCCGCCCCGATGTCGACCTTCGGCCTCTTGGCCTCGCGCCCGCCCGCCGCATCTCCCTTCCCGTCGAAGCCCCTCGCGAGCGTGCGCTCCTCCTCCTCGCTGAAGCCGAACGCGCCGTGCGTCTGGCCCCTCGCGCCGCGCAACTGGTGCGTCGCAGAGTGGCTCAGCATCGTGAGCAGGTTCTTTGCGGCGAGGCGCTCGACGGCAAGTCCCTTGCGGGCGTCGGCGCGCAGCCGGCTGTCGAGGGCTTCGAGGTGGGCGATGATGGACTCGAGCGTCTTGCGTTCTTCGACGCGCGAAGGGGAGGCGAGGAGCGGGCCGTCAAGCGAGGTGAGGGCGATGAAGAGGATGCGGGTGCAGTCGGCGAGGGCAATGTCGCGCGCCGTAGAGGCGCCACTCTCGCCGTTGGACGAGAGGCGATGGAAAGGGCTCTGGTGCGGCGGCGAGGCGAGGAAGACGAGGAGGTTGGGCAGGATCGACGACGTGAAGCCGGCGGGGGGGACCTTCACGTCCGCCCTGGCGACGCCCGCGAGGAACGCCCAGGCGATCCAGCGACGCATGCCCTTGTTCGCCTCGCTGTCGTGCGGGAGCGCCTGGAGGACGGCGAGCTGCAGGCCCGGGCGGTTCGCACCGTACGTCTCGACGATCTCGCCAAACATGTCGACGCGCTGCGAGGCAAGAGGTTGTCAGCGACGTTTGCGCGAGAGGCCGTCGAAGAGGGAACACGCACGATTGGCGAAGCGTCAGGGACTGACGCGAGCAGGCCGCGCAGGGTCCAGTCGAGCGTCGAGCGCGAGGTCGCCGCGGTCGGGTCGAGCGACAGGCCGAGGAGAGCCTTGGCAAGGACGAGCACGTCGCCATCGCCGAACAAGCGGGGCCTGCAGCGAGTCGTCAGCAATGCGCAAGGAAGAACGCCCCGGCCGGGCGCGGAAGGAACGCACGAGGTGCCGCTCAACGCCTGTACGATTCTGCACCATCGCGCGACCGCTTCTTGGCGCTCGACACGGCCGACGAGGATGCTCGCCGAATCTCCATCGCCCATTGCCGCATCCCCGTTGTCGTCTGCCTCGTGCGACTTGGCCGACGCCTTCCGTCCGGCGTTGGAAGGCGTCCACGCCCCGAGCGACATGAGGTGCTCGCCCAAGCGCGCCGCCTCGACGAGCGCCGAAGCAGGTCCAGCGAGAGAGCGAGCCGTAAGCATCGCGATGCGGTGGAGGAGGGCGACGAGGCGGTCTGCGAATGCAGCGGGCGTCGAGGGGTGCATGACTGCATGGGGGGAGATGACTGTCAGTTGAACTTTCCGAAGAGTGCCGGATCGAGCGAAGCAAGCGTACTGGTCGCTGTGAGCCACCCAGCGACGACACGTTGATCTTCCGCCGTGCCACGACCCGTCGGGGAGAGGGCCGAGAAGAGCGAGAGCGGCGAAGGAAAGGAGTTCGGGTCGTCGAGGCCGTCTGCGCCACAGAGCAGCCGCGTGCCGACGTCAGTAAGGCTTGAGTGAGCGTGACGGGCGAGTGAAGCGACGTGCGACGCACCCTTGAGCGCCTGCGCCACTGCGCCCCTCCACCCCTTGCCTTCCCACGCGCTCGTGTCGACCGCGTTGACGTTCGTCTCCTCGACAGGCCAAACCCTCCTCGCCTGCCTCTCCTCCCTCGTCTCACCGCCCGCAAGCCTCTGCCTCTCCGCCTCCTTCTCCTCGGCCAGCACGCGCTCGACCGCGCGCGCCTGCTTCGACGCGGCTTTGGTCGGCGGCGCGGGGAGGTCGTCGTCGTCGTCGACGTCGGCGCCGCGCAGGGCCGACGTGACGAGTGAGGTGTCGAGTGGGCGGAGGGACCCGTCGCTCGCGTCCGAGCGGGCGTCGACGTCCTGTTGTGCGGCGCCACACGAGTCACAATCAGCTCCGTCCTGCTCAAAAAGCGAAAGACACCAGGCAAGCCCAGCGGCGAACGCACCTCGTCCCCCTCGTCGCCTTCCTCGTCGTCGTCACTATCCTCGAGCACCTTCTGCCACCCCTCGAGCCAGTCCTGCCCGCGGCCTCTCTTCTCCTTCGCGTCCCGCTCGCGCATGATCTTCTCAAACGTGACGTCCGAGCGGCCACCAGCGCCGAGGAGGCCCAGCCCAGCAGGCTTGCGCACCATCGGGGCGGGTCTCGACGACGCGAGGGCGTTCTTGCCCTTCGTGGGAGAGAAGTGCTCCGTCGCGCGGCGGGCGCGCGAAGAGCGACGCGGTTCGTCGTCGTCGTGATGCGCTACGGCAGCGGTGAGCGCGTCAGGCGGCGAGACGGTCGTCTTTGCCGTGTGGGGGCTCGTCTCGCCCGTCGCAGCTCCGTCGTCGCCGCCGCCCGCCTCGCGCTTGGCCTTGGCCGCAGCGAGGAGCGCCGCAAAGTCGTCGGCGTCCGAGTCCGAGGCGCCCGAGTCGGCATCGCTGTCGCTGCTCGACCCGCTCGAGTCGGCCTCCTCGTCAGGTGTCGGCGCCGCACGCCCCGTGCCCTTCTTCGCCGGGCTCGGACTCGCCTCCCTCTCGTCCTCATCTTCCTCTTCTTCGCCACTGCCCCCCTCCCCCTCTACCTCCATGAACGCGTCCCACTCGCTCGTCGCGCCCTCGCGCTCGCGCCTCATCTTCCCTTCCCGCGCACGCGGCGTCGCCTCCTTCTTGGGCGGGGAAACCTTCGTCGCCGACGCGGACGCAGCGAGGCTCCCCGCGCGAGAAGCCGAGCGGCGCGGCGGGTCCAGCACGAGCTCGAACGCGTGCTCGCGCCAGCGCTTCTTGCTCTGTCCGGAGGGGCCCACAGTCGAGGGGGCGGCAGCCGCGGGCGTGGGACCGGGTCTCGGTGCGGCGCGCAGTTTCTGGGGGGTCGGGCCGAGGGACGAGAGGGGCGAGCCGCTCGGTGAGCGGATGAGCGCGGGGCCGGAGCGCTCGCGGCGGTGCGGGTGCTGGTGCTGCGGCGTGCGAGGGGGCACGGCGCGCAGGGCAGAGGCGGTCAATTTGTGGGGGGACGCGGAGGCGGACTCCGAGGCGCGGGAGGAAGCAGCAGCGCGGCGAGGCGTCGAGGGCGACGCCGCCACCGAGGCCGAGGGGGTGCGGCGCGGGGACAGGGCGGTGCTGGTCACTGCGCCGGACGCGGTGCCGACAGAGGCGAGGGAAGATGAAGAAGCGAGCGGTGGACGAGCGGCTCCCGGACGGACGCCGTCCTCTCCGCGGCTGCTCCGTCCAGGAGCCGCGTCGGTCGGCGATGCGGCCGTGACTGCGACGCGGGGGGTCGCCCCACCCACAACAGACGCGCGCGACGACGACGCGGAGAGCGAGCGCATGCGCTTGCTCGACGCAGAGCCAGGCAGCTCGACAACGGGGGCGGGCCTGGAGGGGGTGGTGCCGTCACCCGTCGTGCCGCTCGCCTTGCCAGACCCAGACCGCCCCCCGGAAGCTCCCACGGCTGCGCCTACCCTGCGGGACGGGGTCGCTGGCCTCGACGCGGGAGCAGACCCGCCCGCTCGGGCAGGCGAAGGCGGCGGCGGCATGCGCGCGGCATCGGCGCCGCGCGCGCTCGAGAGCTTGCGCGGGCTCGCGCTCGGTCGTCGCGCGGCGGGGGAGCGCGCGTCGCCGACGCTCGAGAGCAACTCTTGCTTGACGAGGACGCGGGGCGAGCCGACTGATTTGGGCTTGGCCGCCGCCGCGCTGGTGGACGCGCGCGGCGTGAGCGACCCGGCGCGCGGGTCCGTCGCGGTCGCGGAGGCGGGAGCGGGCGCGGTGCGGCGCTTCTTAGAGGTGACGACGACGATCTCGCTTTCGGCGTCCGAGTCCGAGTTGCCGAGGGTCGACGCGACAGAGGGCGAGCTCGAGATGGTCAGGTCGAGCTCGTCGCGGCCGTCGGCGCCCTTTGCCCAGCGATACTTTTTCCGCGTGCGCTTCTTGAGGGTCGTGAGAGTTGCTGCGGAGCGGTTGCGGGGCTTGTTGGGGGACGAGCAGGCGAGGACCTTCTTGGCGAACGCGCGAGGTCCTCCTTCGCCCTCGGACGACGAGTCGGGGATCTCGAGGGTGACGACGGCCTTGGCTTTGCCCTTGCCCTTGCCGTCGTCGTTGTCGGCTGGGACGGGGGTTGCCGAGGCGCTGCGCAAGGGGTAGCGGGCGTTGGCCTTTGACGGAGACGCGCTCTCGGACTTGATGTGGACCGAGGTGCGGTTCGCGTCGTCGGTAGGGGCGCGGGGGCGGAGGGTGCGCGCGCTGGAAGGGCCGGCCTGCATGGATGCCCTGGCCGCGGCTGGTGAAGGCGCCGGGGTGGCAGCCTGAGGCGCGGTGAGAGAGGCAGAGGCGGCGGCGGCGGAAGTGCTCCTCGTGGTGCGGTGGCGGGTCGAGGGAGGGCCTGGGAGGATGGCGCTGAGGGACTCTGTGGCACGGAGAGACTTGTCGCTGGTGCTGCGAGCGACGGGCGGCGAGGGGCCCGCCAGAGGCTGAGGCGCGCTCGAGTGAGCCGTGAGCGCGACGCCTCCTCCTCCTCGTCGTCGTCGAGGGCGGGCTGGCGCAGGCGACGACGTGGCGGGGGTTGCGGTGCCCTGGCTCGACCTGACTGCAGGTGAGCTCGAGAAGTAGGACAGGATCGAGCCGCGGCCTTCGACCACGTCGAGCGGTTTCCTGTTGGGCGAGGGCGAGCGCGGTCAGCACTGACGCGTGTGTGGAGGGGGGCGAGCTAGTTGGTGCTCACTTTGGGGGCATTCCCTCGGTCGCAACGAGTGGACGAGGAGTTTGGTGTGCCTCGTCGACGCGCGCCGTTGATGCTGCTCGACGCGTGAGCGAGGCGCGACTCTGCTTTTTCTCACCCAGAGGACAGGAACTCGCAGCCGGTCTAGATCACTCCGGTATAGCCCATAGTCCTCCGTAGACTGTCCCCACCTCAGCCCGTACGCGAGCCGATATCAGCTCCAGCCTCGCTCGAGAGCAGCGCTGCTCTCGCTCGTTCACATCGCCTCGCCAACACGGAGCAGGCCCCTGTCCAGTCCGACAATCGGCTATACGCCTCCTCGTCAAACCTACGCCGCTTGGCGCCCGTCCCTCCCCCCCGCAGCCTTCCCTCACCTCTCATCTCCCTCCCCCTCCCGGGCCGTCTCTGCCCACCCTCGTCGACGCCATGGCCATCGCCTCGACCTCGTCCAGCTCGGCAGGCGACGACTTCTCGCGCTTCACCTCGCGCCGCATCGGCGCGGGGACCGGCAGGGACCGTGTCCGCACCGTCGCTTGTGCGTGCCCTCGCGCTCCCCTCGTCCTCGTCCGCTTCATGACGTGCTGACACGGTCGGTCCGTGGGGCCCTGCGCACAGGGAACCTCGACGGGAGGCGGCTAGCAGCAGGCGGGACGGACAAGTCGGTGCGCATCTACCTCCCCGACAAGGGTCAGCCTCTCCCTCTCCCCCCCGGTCCTGCTCTCCGCTGCCCTGACCGGGCCCACTGACGAGCGTCGTCTCCACTCGCTCGCACGCGCAGACGTCAGGAGCGGGACCGAGTGCCGGGGACACACGGGCGACGTCAGCTGCGTGAGGTGGAGCCCCGTGCACCCAGAGAGGCTCGCGAGCGTGAGCACGAGCGGTGCGTTCAGTTCCGGCCGCTCCTCAGTCCGGCATCCGTCAAGGGCTGCGCGGCCCTCAGGGAGATGCTGTCGACAAAGTTGGTGCCGAAGCTGACGAGCTGCATCCCGTCCGGACTCGCAGGGCAGGACAAGGGTCTGCGATTCTGGTGCGCTCACACTCCATTCTCCAGCTCGTGCCCGAAGAAGCACTGCTCACCCTTGTCCCCCCACACAGGGACATTCGACGTCCGTCGCTCCTGTCCTCTCCCTCTCCGCCCGCCCCGCTCCTGACCCTCTCCCGCTGTCGTTCTCGCTCGCAGAGGGCTCGAAGCCCACGTCCGTCGTCGAGACCCACGGCGACAACATCACGATGGCGTGGTCGCCCGACGGACGATACATCGTCGTCGGCAACACCAGTGACCGGATCGTCTGGATCGACGTCGAGGAGCAGAAGGTAGTCAAGCGCATCGACAAGTCGGTCGAGGTGCGTCTGGCGAGCGCTGTCTCTCTCTCTCTCACCCCCTTCCGACCTCGCACGCATCGTATCCGCGAGCCGCCGCTGACCCCGGGTTGCTCCTCCCCCGACCACAGACGAACGAAGCCCTCTTCTCCCACTCGGGCACGCTCCTCACGACGCTCTGCCACGGCGAGGCAGAGATCACCTCGTTCCCCGCGGGCGAACTCGTCCACAAGGTGGTCCTGTCAGACATGCCCGCCACCGTCGCTGACTTGGACCCGAGGGGACGGTGCGTCGTGCGCACGCTTCGCGACTGCGCTCAGGTCCGCTCTGCTCTGTGATGCCGAGAGCTGACGCTTTGCTTGGTGCGACGGTCTGTCGCCGCAGGTACCTCGCAGTGGGGAGCAACGACACGGTCGTCTCGCTGTGGGAGACGACGGACTGGACATGTGCGGCGACGTCGGGCGTGCACGAGTGCGTCCCGCGCTTTGTCCTCGAGCTTCCCCGAGCACAGCTGATGGCGCGTTACGCTGCCGGACAGCGATCCTTTGCGGACATGCCGCTTCTCGCACGATGGCGCCTACCTCGCCACCTCTGCAGGCGGTAACGAGATCGTCATCGTGCGCTCTGTCCCCTCCCTTCCTCCTCCGTCTTCGTCCCTCTCGCTCACGCATCCTGCTCGGCTTCCCACCCTCACTCAACCGTTCCTCCTCGTGCATCCTCGCACCCAATAGCACAACACGCCGACCCTCTCTCGCGCAGCCACAATCTCGACGACCGCCCAGTCGGGCGACGCCCTCGCGTGGCACCCGACGAGGAACGTCCTGGCCTACACGAGCGGGCAGGACGCGTGGATCTGGGGCGCGGGCGTGTAACGCGGGCATGTTCCGCGTCGCTGCGGACGGGGTCTGCCCGGCGCCGCCTCGCCAGGCGAAGAGAGGGGCGAGGAGGGAGCCCACAGCGAGAGAGAGAAGGCGTAGATAGTGTGAGCGCACATGAACAGCATATCTACAGACTCTCCTGCGAGAGCGACCGAGTCCTCCCCCCCCCCCGCGGCGCTCCTCACGCGTCCCTCTTCTTGTCGCCATCAAACGCCTTGACGAGCACCTCCCACACCTTCTCGCCCTTGAGGCCCTCAAAGTCGTGCGGCCTCTTGCCGTCAATGTCGATCCCGAGCTTCTCGCACAGCGCGCGCTGCGAGTCCGACAGCGTGACGTGCCCCGTGATGCCGAGCAGGCGCGAAAACAGGACGTGCCACATGGTCGCGTTGCCGACTGAGAGGTCCCGCTCCGAGGGGCCGTCGCCTCCGTCGCCGCTGCAGCATGCGTCCAGTGCGTGAGTGAGTGAGGAGGGGGCGCGAGGAGAAGAGACCCAGAGGGAGGAGGAGACGCACAAGCGCCCGCCGCGGACATGCTCAACGTCGTTGACCGTCATCTCGCTCCGGCTCGCCATGCGTTTGTCGGACGAGTAGAAGTCGATGAGCGCGTTGGCGATGCCTGCGTCGAGGAGCGATGCGCGCGTCAGGTCCTGTATTTGTGAGGGCGAGAGACTGAGGAAGGGGAAGCGGCGCACCCTCCGGGTCGGCAGGCTCGACGAGCTCGCCATCCGTGCCCTTGCGGATCTGGAGAGGGATGCCTCCAGCGCTGCTCGCCGCCCATTCGTCAGCCCTGCTCGCTCCCCGTTTTCGTAGGAGACTGAGGGGAAGGAGACGCACTTGGTGGCGATGACCCACTTGCCCTTGTGGACCGCCTCGGAGACCTTGATCTCGTACCCTTCCCGGGTGCTCACCTGCGCGACGACGTCCGCCCCACGGAGAATCGCGTTGAGCAGGCGGTCTGCGGTTCCCTCTCGCGTCAGCTCCGCTCCAGGCGGACTGCGAGAAAAGGAGTCAGGCGCACCTGACGGCGGCGCGCGGATAGCGAAAATGTCGTCGCGGATGTCGGCAAACTTGTCGTCGTTGATCTGGTCGTGCAGCTGGTGCAGCACGAGCGTGCCGTCCGGGTCGTCGACCGACGAGTGGCCCGTCTGTGCGGGTCGGTGGACGAGCGCATGAGCCTCGCCAAGAGGACGGCGAGAGCGAGATGAGAGCGCACGAGAATGAGCTGAGGGATGTGCTCGTGGTCGCCTGTCTTGGCGGCGTGCTCGCGGAAGAGGCGGTAGCCCTCGATGAGGTGCGGGATACCCTGTGCGACCGTCCTCGAGTCAGCCGTCGTCCCTTTCGCGCGGCACAGAATACGACAGCGCACCTTGGAGGGGTCAAAGCGCGCGACCTGCAGGATGTAGCCGCGCTCCCAGTTGACATGGCCGCCGGATGAGCTCTGACGGAGGGCCTCGAGTCAGTCTCGACGGGCTCGCGGGACGAGTGGGAGGACAAGAGCGCGCACCCGCACGGCCTCGTTGAACGTGTGGCGGCACATGTTGAGGAAGTTGCGGCTCAGCGGCTTGTTGAGGCCGTCAATCGGGTCCGTCGAGGCTGCGGGAGGGGGAGAACGCGCCGGAGCGGGATTGAGAAGGTCGAGCAGGGTGAGCCAGCTGCACTTCTGGCAGACTTCACGGGCGGCAGCATTCTGTTGATGAGCCACTCGACGGAACACAACGTACGAGGCATGTAGACGACGGGCATCTTCTCGTGCACGACTTTGGGCACAAATTCCTCGACGGGGTGCTGAAACAATAGCTCGACCCTGTCAGTCAGCCCGTTCTTCGCCCAGATGTGCAAGGTCGGCGAATGCAGCGTACCGCGACAAAGAGGTCGGCCTGCTGGATGAAGCCCCACAGGTAGTCCCACGTCGTCTTGATCTGCTCCTCGCCCTTGTCGATCAGGTCGGCGCGGACTGTATCGAGCGGAAGACTCTATGAGAGTGCGCGCATGGCCACCGTGAGAGAAGGGACGCACTCTGGATGTGCGAACGGAAGACGATCTTGGTGCGCGGCGACTCGCGCTTGATGATCGGGATCAAGGCGGTGACTGCGCGGAGGCGACAGGGTCCAGAGCGCGTCAGCTCAACGTTACATAGATGGTCTTCGCAAAGCACCATCAACGCACGCTGCGGGTCATCAATCACGGCGACGTCGAGGCGCTTGATTGGGCTGTCCTCGCCGGCCCACAGACGCTCGTAGTTGTGCTTGGTCCACGCCTCGAACAGCGTCATCTCGTCCTCGTGCAGGAGGACGTCCTTGTCGGCGACGCCCTGGAGCACATTGTGAAACTTGCGCTTGGTGATGTTGAAGACGGAGGGGTCGCCCGCCGGGACGTACCAGCGCACGTCGAGGCCCGTCGCGTGCCAGATGCGCATGAGCGAGTGGCGCATGAGCGCGACGCCGCCACCGCCTTTCAGAGGGAGCACGTCAGTGGATCAAGACGGTGATCAGTGTGTCAGACGAAAGCACGCACGAGGAGTCGCCGAAAAGAAGGCAACGTTTGTCTTCTGCTGGGCGAGCGCCGATCCGAGGTCCGAGAAAGCGTTCCACAGCGCCGGCGACGTGATCGACTTGAGGAGCGGGAGTGAGTAGAGGTGGACGCGGTAGTTTGCATCGACTGTGGGCATACGAGGCCCCGGGTGAGTCGAGTCGTTTTGGAGATAACGTGGGAGAGGCAAGGTGCGCACCGAGAACCTGCCTCAGCGGGCTCAGCTGGATCTTGATGGTCGAGCTCGACATGGGCACGAGGGTCGCGAGCGCCTCGTCGATTGCTGCGCCCGCCTGGGCGTCGAGCGAGAACCTGCCCTCGCTCGCTTCCGACGAGGCTAGGAAGGGGATCGCGTCGAGTTCGAGCCAGACCCGCGTCAGGAAGTCGTTGTTCTCGCTGTCCTTCTTGCTTGTCGGCGAGAAGGTGACGTCCGGCGCCAGTCCCGCGCAGGTGCGCGCGAGAGCGAAGATTTGAATCTGCGAGCGCGCACCGACGGGTCAGGAGCCGCCCTCGACGTCCCAGAGCTCAGTCAAGAGAACCATGTGACTCACCTTGTGACCGCGGGCCTCGGTATACTTGCGTGCGAGGTCGAGGATGTAGTCGAGGGCTTGTGTGGCGTCCTCGCCCTTTGGGCGGAAGCTGTGCTCAGACTGCCGGGGTCGGTTGCGACAACGGTTCGAGCGTCAGCGCTGCGCGTCATGACCCCAGCTCTGCGGTTTGCGCGCACCTGGACTGTGCCCGAGCCGTCGCTGACTGAAATGGCGTACTCGGTCCCATTGTCGTCGAGGTCGGGCCTTTCGCGGACGGCGACGCCGACGAAGACGATCTGCAGCGGGGCAGAAGCTCTGCGGAAGCGTTTCTCGAGGTCAGCGCCATGGTCATCGTGAACGAGCCGACGCCTGCAGCGACGCACTTGCGGTGCTTTTTGGGCTTGATGTCGAGCCGGCGCTGGGTCACGCTGTGAGGGGTCGGCGCGCGCTCGTGCAGGTCGTGGGCTGGGACGCTGAGCATGTCTTCGGACCGTGTCATCGTCGAGAGACTGGTCGAGAGAGCAAGGTCGGGACCGAGATCGGGAAGTTCAAGTGCGAAGTGGGGGCGGGAGGAAGACTCGGAGGGCTCGGCGGGGGAGAAGAGCGCGGTTGCGTCGGGTCGCGTCTGTGTGTCGCTGGTGGGGAGAGTAGAGCGAGGTGCTGTCGCTGCCAAGCAAGCAAGCAAGCAAGTCGACGTCGGGGGACAAGAGGGGGCCAGCGAAGGCCACCCGGCCACTGCTTGCCGAACGTTACTGAACCCGCTTGACGTCTTGACCTCATCCACCTCGGTCTGCTCGGCCAGCCAACTCATCGACGCAGCGCCTCGTCGACTCGTCTGCTGCGCATGGCCAGGCCCTGACCAGCCCTGACCGCGCAATCAACGCCCGGCCTGACGCCGGACCGGTGCGCTCTGGCACCTCATCTCCTTTCCCTCCCTCTCCTCCCTCTCGCCGCGTAGAACCTCGTCAGGCGGACGCAGCCGCCGCTCGCATCAGCTTCCAGCAGTCCTCTGCGCCAGCGCGCCAGCGCGCCAGCGCTCGCCATCGGCGCTCACCGCAAAGCTTTGCATGGCCTCCTCTTCGGCCTCGATGCCGCTCGCGCGTCCGTCCGCCCCGCCTCGTGCACGTACGCTCACCGGACACCCCGGCAGGGCGAAAGCGGAGTCCGCTGTGGCCTGATTGCTCTCGCTCTCGCGCTTCCTGCTCCTCTCTCGTCCTCCTTGTCCATCCTCATGCGACAACTCGTCGCCGTCGCCCCTCAGCCCAGACCGCCTTCACCTTCGCCGCGCCATGTCGACCAGCCACGAGTCTGCTCTGGACCCGGCGAGCCAGGTCACTCTGATCGAGCAGGCGAAAGCCGCGGCAGAGATCGCTGCAGGGATCAAGCAGGCGTTCGAGGCGGTACCGAGCACGAGCGCTGGAGTCGGCCTCCTCGCGCTCACGAACCGCGCGGGGCATCCGGAAGCGCACCGCCTCGCTGCACTCCTCCACTTCCCTGCGCAGCACATGATGAGCTAGCTACCTCTCGTCCCGCCGGCAACGATCGCTGCTGACGCTGGCGGGTTGGCCGTTCGCACAGGATCGACCTTCTCGCTTTCGTCGACAACAACGTCACGCCGTACGACGTCGAGTCGACGCTTGTCCGCTACCTCGATGCAGCCAGCAAGCACAGGGACGCGGTACGTAAAGTGTTCAGTCCTCGCGCGAAGGAGGCGGAAGCTCGGCTGACCCTCGGCCAAACAGGCGAACCGTTGCCTCGTCGGGAGGTTCGGCGACAAGCTGCACCACATCTCGTCGCAGATCGCGCCCGAGTGGCTCAAACTCGACGGAGGCGCCTTCATCGTCGATGGCACCACTGTTCCGGCTCTCCCGTCGCCAGCCCTCCTCCTCTTCCTCCTGTGCGAGCTCGCCCAGAGCCTCGAGCACAAGGACGTCGTCAAGGACGACGAGCGGCACCACTGCGCCCTCTCTGCGCTCTACATCTTCGCCCTCATCTTCCTCCGCCCCAACCGGGGGGGCGCCGGCCCGTTCGACTGGAGCAGCTCGGGCTGGGAGAGGCGCTTCGGCGCGCACCTGTGGGAGGGCTCGATGCAGGCGCCAGCCGCCCAGCGCGACTCTGCCTACTGGGCGGACTTCAAGTGCCGGTCCAACTACAAAAAGGTCCTCGTCATGCTCGGCGACAGGGACAAGACGTTCTCGCCCCGGGTGCTGTGGGACTGGGCCGAGTGGCTCGTCGGACACGACGGCTACCGTGCCGCGACGAGCACGCCCGTCTGGAAGGTGGTCGCGACGATGCAGACCTTCTTGGAGCGGGTCCAGCGCATGATCGTGCGTTGCGTCCCTGCTCCGCTCCCGGCTTCAAGTTGCCCAGACGAAGCTGACCCTCGTTCGACGTGCCTCGCAGGTCTCGAGCTCGATCGGCGCCGTGCGCGACATTGAGCAGCTCTCGACCTTCTCGTACCTCCCACAGGCCCGCGCCGACACAAACGGTCCGGTGGGCTTGCCCGTTTTCCGCCCCGACGCGAACTGGCGCCGCAAGCGGGTGGAACGCTGAAGCGCGTCCGCGCGTCGGCTCAGTCGTCTCCTCGGGCGGACGTAGGTCTCGTTGTGTCAAAGAGTGCCTTCCGGGACTGTCTTCAGAGCCGCGGAATGTGAGGTGAGCGAGCACCGACAGCTGCGCATTCATTGCTGTGCACGCGCCCGCCGCCGCCGCGCTCTCGCGACGAGCGGTGTCTCTTGCTGGGCAGGAAGACTCGCCAGGGCGTGATTGCTCCTCTGAGAGTTGGACTGGCCTCGAGACAGCTGCGCACGTCTGTGGCCCCGAGGCATACCCGCCTGGTCGAGTGGCACGTGCAACCTCGCCAGGTCTGACGAAACCCGGCGCGGGCGGCGACCTCGGGTCCGACCAGCAGCTCTCCCCCACTTCCCACGCGCCCTCCCGCCCCCGCCAGCTGCGAGGCAGTCCACCAGGTCGTTAGGTCGTCCCTCGCGCACCCGCACAGCCGCGTCAGCCCGACCTCGAGCCATCCTCATCCTCCCCCCCCACTTGCCAGCCGACCTCCTCCTCCCCTTGCGCCTCTCGCCCGCCCGCACCCCTCCGCCGGGGCCCTGCACTCTAGCGCATCAGCTCTACAAGCATCGCGCCGCACTCGACTCGCGCAAACATGGCGCCCGCCCAGTCAACCTTGCGCCGCCGGCTGCGCGACGGCTACGCGCTCCCGCTCGCGGCCCACTACCTGAGTCGGCGCAGGCTGTACTCGAACCTGCTCATGGTCGCCTTCAGCGCCTACGTCTTGCAGAATGTGAGCAACCGCCCCAGAACCCCTCGCGACGCCCACCGGCCTGCCAGTGGAGCCCCCGCAGCGGACCGCAACTCGTCACGTTGCCAGTTCTGGTCAGCGGAATGCGGGTACTGACTTTGTCCCGTTCACGCGCAGACGTACGCCGGCCTCACGGGCTCGTCCAGCGCGAAGCGCAAGGCCAAGGGTGCTGCCGCGTCGGCACAGTCCAGCGAAGCGGTCGCAGAGAAGCGCGCGGACGTCGCGGGTGAGGCCAATGCGGCGAGTGCAGGAGGCAAGGGACGCAAGCGGCGGGGACCTCGAGTCGAAGTGTGTCGCCCCCGTTTCAGCTTGCGAGACAGCTCGTGGCCGTTGTTTCGACTTGGCGCGCACAAAGCGCGCTCGTGCCCTTCAGAGCCCGCTGACGCTTCGCTCTGCCGTCCCTACAGGTCGATGCCCTCTTCTTCCAGCGACTCTCGCGCCTCCTCCGCATCGTCCTGCCCTCCTTCCGTTCGAAAGAGGCATCCCTCCTCGTCCTCCACTCCTTCTTCCTCGTCATGCGCACGCTCCTCTCGCTCTACGTCGCCTCGCTAGACGGCTCGATCGTCTCGGCCCTCGTGCGCGCTCAGCCGCGGCAGTTCGTCCTGCGCATCCTTACCTGGATGGCCGTCGCTGTCCCGGCGACCTACACCAACTCGATGCTCACCTACCTACAGAGCAAGCTCGGTACGTGCAGGGCCTCTCTGCTCGACTCGTGGCGTCTCGACATGCCCTCTTGCGCGTTTCGCTGACCCAGCCATGGCTTGCTTCGACCAGCCATCGCGTACCGCACGCGCCTGACGAAGAAGGTCCACGAGGATTACCTCGACGGCACGACGTTCTACGCGCTCGGCAACCTCGATGACCGCATCAAGAACGCCGACCAGCTCATTGTGGTCGACATCCAGAAGTTCTCGACGTCGCTCGCCGAGATCTAGTGTGTCCAGCTTCTCTCGACTCCGGCCGTCGCAGCCAGAGTCGCCCCGTGACCGGTCTGCTCCGGTGCATGATCCGGCAAACGCTGACCTTTCACTCCCGCGATAGCTCGAACATCGCCAAGCCAGTGCTCGACGTCCTCGTCTACAACTACCAGCTCTCCAGGTCTGTCGGCGCCGAAGGCCTCATCGCCCTCACTGTCATCGTTCAGGCCTCTGCCGCCCTGCTCAAGTACGCGACGCCGCCCTTTGGTCGCTACGCTGCCGAGGAGCAGCGCCTCGAGGGCGAGTACCGCTTTGCGCACACTCGCCTCCTCGAGCACGCCGAGGAAGTGTCGCTCCTCCGCGGCGCGCAGACCGAGAAGAACATCATCGAGCGGACGTACTTTTCGCTCATCAAGCACGTCAATCGCGTGTTCCGCATGCGCATGGCCTACGCGCTCGTCGAGGAGGGCATCGTCAAGTGGGTCTGGGGCAGCTTGGGGCTGTGCGTGTGCGCGGTGCCCGTCTTTGGCGCCAGGCTCGTCGGCATCAGCACGGACTCGCTTGCCAAGATCGACTTTGGCAGTCGGACAGAGGGTGCGGCACCTTGACGCTTTGGCTCGGCGTGCTCGTGACCTGCGGCACCTGGCGCTCAGTGCTGATGGACTCATCCCGAACCCCTCAGGTTTTGTCACCAACCGCCGCCTGCTCCTGTCGGCATCGGACGCGCTCGGGGTGCGTCTGATTCTCCTCCTCGTCCGTTCCTCCGGGAAGAGGCGGGAACATCGCCTGCGGGCTACCAACTCACGATCTTCGCTCCGTCGCAGCGCCTCATGTCGACGTACCGCGACCTCTCGGAGCTGTCGGGATACACTGCGCGCGTCTCCGAGCTCCTCGACACGATGGACGACGTCAAGCAGGGCAAGTACCAGAAGAAGCTCGTCGGCGGTGGGAGCACTGCCGGCCGGCTCGTCGGCAAGGGAGAGGAGGTCGCCGAGAACGCCAAGAGTGCGTCGAGCCTGCCTCTCGAGACCTACTCGCACGCCCCTTCTTGAGCGGGGCCGCACGCGCGGCACGAATGCCCGAGTTGACCGTGTCGCCCGCCGGCAGTCCTGCAAGGCCGCGGCAAGATTGTCCACTCGGACAACGAGATCGTCTTTGACAAGGTCCCCATCGTCACGCCCAACGGTGCGCCCACTTATGCCGCTCCACCGGCGCAGGGCCACTACTGAGTCCCCTGCACGTGAACAGGCGACGTGCTCATCAAGAGCCTCAGCTTCTACGTCAAGCCTGGGGTGTGTTTGCCCTCTGTCTCGACTGGCTCGGCGATGGCGCTCACGGTCTCTCGCCTCGCAGAACCACCTGCTCGTCGTCGGCGGGAACGGGACGGGCAAGTCGTCGCTGTTCCGCATCCTCGGCGGGCTGTGGCCCATTTACGGTGCGCGCCTTCCCGTCCTCCCGCGCCAAGCGACGCTCACCCATCCACCCTCGCAGGTGGTACCGTGACGAAGCCGCCCGCGAGCGAGTTCACGTACATCCCGCAGCGACCCTACCTCTCGCTCGGCACTCTGCGCGACCAGATCATCTACCCGCACTCGCGCTCGCAGATGCTCGCTCGTGCGTACTGTTGATGTCTTTGTCTCGTTGTCTATGCGCATTCCTAACCCTTCCGGGCGTACGCACAGGCGGCATCACGGACGCGGACCTCCTCTCGATCCTCGCGCTGCTCGAGGTCGACGGCATTGTCGAGCGCGAGGGCGGCTGGGACACACAGCGCGAGTGGCGCGACGCGCTCAGCGGAGGCGACAAGCAGAGGCTCGCGATGGCGAGGCTATTCTACCACTGCCCCAAGGTGCGTCGCCTCGGACGGCTTCCCGGCTAGCTACGCAAAGGGGCAGGGCGCTGACGTCGGAGATACAGTACGCCATCCTCGACGAGTGCACGAGTGCCGTCACCCTGCAGGTTGAGCAGCTCTTCTACGAGCGTGCGACCGGTTCGTCCCTCCCTCTTGCCGTCTCTTTGGTCTTCAGACGGACCTGACCGAGGCAATCTGTTGCGCAGAGCTCGGCATCACGCTCCTCACCGTCTCGCACAGGCCTTCGCTATGGAAGTACCACAAGTACATCCTCCACGTGCGTCGTCCTGTCTGCCTCTCTCTCGGCTCCTGTCGTCCGCGGGCTGACCTGCCACTTTGCACCTTGCCTCCTCTTCCGTGCCACCCTGTGCTTGCGTCCTCGCCTCTGCTCCTCTACTACAACTTTCTTGCCCGCTGCTCGCGCGCTCGTCCCGGACACCATCCTCCTCCCTCGCCTCTCCCCAACAGTACCTCGGCGGTGGCGACTACGCGTTTGGTCCACTCGACTGGGAGGCGCGCCTTGCTCTGCAGGAAGAGAAGCAGTCACTCGAGCAGAAGCTTGCCGACGTGCCTGTGTGGGAGGCACGCCTGCGTGAGCTGATGGAGGAGGGCGAGAAGCGTGAGCGGCGCAAGGAGACGATCTGAGCAGAGCTTGCAGTGAGGTGGGGGACACGTGTGTTGTTGCTTTTGTGCTCTTTCACATCCACATTGCTTGTTCAAGTTTGCATGCTGTGTGTCATCACTGTATTTGGTAATTGGAAGGGCCGGGAAACGAGCCTGTACACTCGCGAAAGGGCAGTGCGGCCAGAATGTGTCCATTGGGCACAACTGGAATGCGCGCGAGCTGTATGCAAATTGTCACCCGGCATCTCGATGGTCAGATGGCCGAGTGGTCTAAGGCGCCGGATTCAAGCAGCTTGCATACGCTACTTCCTCGTTACACTGAGGTTCCCGGTCAAGAAATTGGCGCGGGTTCAAATCCCGCTCTGACCAACCTTCTTTTTGGTCACCATCCGCGCAGGTACCTGGAGGACTTTGCTTGTCGTGCATTCTAGAGGGACTCCTTGTTCTCTCATAATGCTTCTGTGCATCTCAGCTCAGCTGCCCCTTGCGGGTATAGGGAGCATGTGCACTTTGCAGTGGCTCCTGGTACACCAATCAGCTGTAAACACCATTTCAAGCGTGGACCATTCAGCTTTGAAGCGGTCATCAAGGATACGTCAGTCCTGACCAAGTACACATTCCGAGTACAAGGAGTCACTCAACCATATGGGCAGCAAGTATGTCTACAGCAAGATTGAATTGTGCGTCTCCCGCCCTACCTCCTCCTGACGTCTCCTGCTGTGTGTGCTTCTCGAGCTGACCCTGTTGGCCCTGCAGTTGGTAGAAAAGCACAGGAGACCAGAGGAACAGACTCAAGCGCCCGCTGACCAAGGCCGCCCTGTCGCTGGGGCTCGTGCCCTAGGGCCTCGATGCTTGGACTAGCTATGTCCTCACCAGCTTCTTCATGGTGCGCACAATCTCACCTGCCTCACCTCTCAGGCCATGAAGCTGACACTCTTGCATTCCTGATTGTGCGCAGGAGAGGATGCAGGAGCAGCCGCGCGTTTGTGACTGGACACTCGAGGGCTTCCTCACCTTGACAACAACGGGCAAGACGCGTCGCCGTGAAATGGCTCACCTTGCCTGGCACTGACAAAGTGGGCACAATGCGCAGTGCATCAAGCTTGCTGTTCCCCAAGACCAACAACACAGACTAACACTGCTTTGTTACAGAACATCGACGAGGACATGCACCGCCTTGACTTTGCAAACGTTGCAAACAGGCTTGTTTGCAAGAAGGATCCACTCTGCCACCTGCACAACGCCAAGCACACCCGCATCTACTTCCCTCAGTAGGCGACACAAGCTTGTCAGCTGGGTTGTCAAGATGGTCTTCTCTGTGGCGGTGCGCTTGTCATCTGCTCTTCCTTTACAGCACTGCACTGTCGCTGACAAGTTCCACCTATTTGCAGGCCAACATGTACTGCCCTGAGACAATTGTCTCGTGCTTGTACCTTGAGGAGGTGTGTGTCTTGGCCGAGGTGAGCTGGCAATGCTTCTTGCTCCCACGCGGTTTACTCTCTGTGCGGCAAGCTGACTCAATGCTCTTGGCAGAGTGAGGAGGCTTGCATGAGGGGCACAGGGGCACATTGTACGGCCTGCCATTGGTAACCCCCGTTGAGATGATCAAGCGCGCGGTGCGCGGCGCTTTTTGGCAATAGTGACAAGCTGGACACACAGCACCACAAGCAAGCCGTCTGCCCAGGGGTTGCCCACGACCGCTCGCGTCCCTGTCGCGTCAATGTCAAGGGGAAAGGGCAAAGAGAAAGAGTCAGCCCTGGCAGACCATGCTAAACACAGGCGGCAAGGTCTTTCTCTCGAGGTCCCCGCTCAAGGCCGCCTTGCAGCGGCGCAAGGGGGGGGGGGGGGNGGGGCCTCCCTTGGGGGTTCCCTTGTCATGCATTCTCGAGAGACCCCTCAAAGGCGCGCCCCCCTTTGTAGGCAGCCTAGAGACGAGCCTAAGGGAGGTGCTCGAGGGAAGCAGGGGAGGGAGGGTGGTGTGAGGCAAGCTGGAAGCAGGCTCAAGGCACGGGGGGGG